>DWNR01003490.1:0-11743 GCA_018250455.1 Polygonus leo | reverse complement strand
TTACGTGATGCGCGGTCAAATAAACAGACAAACAGATAAACAGACAAAAAATCTAAAAACTGTTAAAACGTGTTCTGATATCGATTCTAAGTATCCCCAGCCAACTATTTTTCGAATATCTTCCATGTACAGACATTCGACTCTCTTTAGCTTTATTATATGTATAGATAGATGTTTATATGGCGGTATAAACTTAAAGTGCATTATACTCGGTCACATACATCGGTCGCATATACTGAAACTCTACAGCTGTCTAGTGACGAATACAAATTCATATACTAAGATAATAACACCACTGTATACTAAGCGATTTTTTTCATCGTTTTTATTTTAATACGCACACACTTTTGGTAAATTAGAGGTGCGTGCCAAAGATTCGAACCCATACCTCTTGCAAGTGAGAAGTTTATTTCTTAACCACTAGGTTAGAACTGCTAACTAACTTCATATACATTTTAAAAAGAAAATTTTCCGATAAGTACCGTTAAAGTCACCATATACGGTCACATGTAAATGTAGCCTACAACTATAAAAACATAGCATAGTAGATAGCGCCCCCTTCGAATCGTATATATATGTATAAATGTCCTACCACCTAACATATTATATTGAGGATTATAAGGATGAGGATGGGATCTCACCGATCGAGTTCTTATTATTAAGCCTAGCAATAAACGAGATTAACATTAAAATCTTTCTCATTGTGAGATGAGATCCGTGTCTACTGGATAGAAACGAGTGGAGAGTGCTAGCACAATAATGAGTTTAACACACACACACACACTTCTTCTCTTCTTCACGCCAAATCCCTAACAGGGTAGGCATAGAGTATAGAGTGCCAAATGGCACGGTTCTGACATACTTGCTCAGCTTCTTCCACTTTCATAACTCCTTATACAAACACGCCGATTTCGGAGACTCTTGACACCTCCGTCAGACAGCACACGATCAATTCTTAATGAGTTTTAATGATGAATAAAAGTGATGGCCAATCTGACGAAAGGCAGTCACCATAACCTCTAGACATTTTGTAACATCATAGGTATCATCATAGTATTCTACAAATTATGTCTAATTCTACAAAGGATACGATGTCATAATGGTCGGAGATTACTTCAAGGTCATACTACACATATCATTCCACCTTTAATTAGGTTACAAAACATAATATCTCTTACTGAAAATATTTATCAGACAGAACGTGTAAGCAATAATCATAATACCAATTTAATTCCAGATGATATCTTCAAATTCTAATCAAATTCTAAAACTCAAATTTCCAAATGCTTGAGGCGAGGTTCGAAATCTGCTACCTGTATTTCCTTTGAGTTGCTACACTATAGACAAATAAGCGATATGCTAAGAAAAATTTCTCATAATTGTAAAAGAAATGAAAACATATCGAGTTTATTTTATGTACCAGATGTAATAAAGATTTGGCGTGAAGATGTGTGTGTGTGTGTGTGTGTGTGTGTGTGTGTATGTAATAAAGAGAGATTCAGACCGCACCTGACCTACTGAAGAACAATTAAATCCTATACCAAATTCATAGCCATGAGGACATTTCTTTAAAACTGAAAGACAAAAACTTCACGGAATATGAGGGTGGAGGTGGTACTTCCCCGGTCGAATGATACGTCTTATAATAAATACCAAAGAAATGTTAGTTATTTGACGAATATTAGTATGAGATAAAAGTTATTTAAAATAGGTAGGACAGTACTTTCCAACAGTAATAAAAAAAACAGTTTCGAAAGAAAGAAAAAATATTATAAATTCAAAATATACTCCAAAATTGTCTAATACCGCTTGCGAAGCCGCTAACAGAACCTTATAAGTAATAAATACGACAAATTTTTCCGTCCTCCAGCTAACTACGAGTATAAACAAAATTATTCGATCAGATTTGATTTTATCATTTAGAGAAAATGATAAAATCAATCGCAAAAACGCGGGTCAAGGAGGTTCTTTGTTCATATCACTACGCTTATCTCTCTAACAGGTGACAGTGCAACATGTTCTTAGCGGACTGCTGGGTTACTTGGCACTGGTCACGTTCCGAATTGGAGCGTAAAGTAACAATAAAGGTGAAATATAGCTGTGATAAGCTTTATTTATTATCATTTCACCTGCGTACATGCTAATTTAACGTGGTGTAGGGTTACGAAATAACGAGATCTGCTGCTTTGTTCTGTGGTTTTTGGTCGGCTTCAAATTAAGGAGTTTATTCAAGCAATTGCAGATAATTTCCTTATAGTGCGTTAATACAAACATTTGGCTAATCCGATCAACATGAATTAATACAAAGATTAGCCCATATTACACTAAACTAGTATATTATTTACATCAAGGTGTTTTATTCGCTATAAATCAATCTAATAACTTATTTACAAAATTGTAAATTAATGTTTATATCACCCGAACTCATATGTTTCCTGGGGATTTAACTCCAGAACCTATTATATGTACTAGAAATATTAACCAGTAGGTAGTATGTTTTTTCCAGTGCGTAAAATTGAATATTCATTGCAAAAAAATATCAGAGGTTTATTTTAGTTTATTTTTTAATTATATTTCCTCGAACTGGATCTTATTAACTCGCTTCAAAAAAGGAGGTTCTGAATAAGCTTGTATTTTTTACGATTGTCACCTCAAAACTTTATCATTTATGAGCTGATTTGGAATTCACTTTTTTTGTTTGAAACTGTATTGCAGTTTATTTTGGTAACTTAATCTCATGTTTCCTATATTCATAGAATTGCTACGAATAACTGAAGAATAGACATTGTGAATTTAGAAAACTAAATTGACATTTCATAAAATGCCCACTAAAAGCTGGAATTGAGACCTGATCGACGATTAGCGTGCAGCTCAGCTTAGCCGGCTGGCGTCACGTCAAACGCTAATTGTAGCATGACGCGACGTATCGGACCTGGCGTTACCGGGGTTTAACATGCGAAAAGAGCTTTTAGTTGCAAGTGAAATTAGTCAGTGAAATTGAATATTGATGACAAAAATGAAAGTTATCGTGAATGGAATGAAATTTGATTCCATTAGATTTTTTCTGTTAATCCTTTTGATTAACCAACTCAAAGAAAGGAGGAGGCTTTGAATTCGTTTGTATTTCTTAGTTCAATGATTTGAAGAAATATTTTTCGATTAAGAGGGTATTATCTTTTTTTTTTCATTTCATTTTATGCCAGTTAAATTTACTTCAAAGTTTGTTACATTCCTGTATTTCTTACAAATGCATTCGAGATATTTCCTTTGGGAACTCTAATATACTGACTCAATATGAAATTAAACTGATATATCCTAAAACGCTCACTAAAAGCTGGTATTCAGATCCGATAAACGATTAGCGTGCAGCGCAGCTTAGCCGGCTGGCGTCACGTCAAACGCTAATTGGGGCATGACGCGACGTATTGGACCTGGCTTTACCGGGGTTTAACATGCAAAAAGAACTTTTAGTTGCAAGTGAAATTTGTCAGTGTTTAAATGGAATATTAATTGCAAAAATGAAGGTTATTGGAATGAAATGAAATTTCATAAAAATTATTATTATTTTTTCAAATCACACGATTTGAAAAAAATATTTTTCGGTTAAGAGGGTATTGTAGTTTGTTTATTTATTGTTTTTTCATTTTATTTAATGCCAGTTACATTTACTTCAAAGTTTGTTATATTCCTGTAATTCTTACAAATGCATTCGAGATATTTCCTTTGGGAACTCTAATATACTGTGTCAATTTAGAAAATTAAATTGATATTCCCTAAAATGCCCACTAAAAGCTGGTATTCAGATCCGATAGACGATTAGCGTGCAGCGCAGTTTAGCCGGCTGGCGTCACGTCAAACGCTAATTGGAGCATGACGCGACGTATCGGACCTGGCTTTACCGGAGTTTAACATGCGAAAAGAGCTTTTAGTTGCAAGTGAAATGTTGTGTTTAAAATTTAATATCGATTACAGAACGTAAGCTACTCATGAATGAAATGAAATTTCATTCCATTATTTTTTTTGTTCTATTTGGTCCGATCACAATTATTAAATTATTATTAAAGTTTCTTGTTTAGAAATGAAATTGTGATTGCGCTCATTCATAACACTGACTTAAAAAAAAATGACTTTTGCACAAAGCTTAATTAGGCATGTCTAGAAACTTAGAGGTACATTAAAAAAATTGAAGTAGCAAACGAGAATCAATTACAGTCTACCTCAAACCAAAAAAAAAATAAAACTCCTGCTTAAGAAATCATTACCCCTGCTTAAAACTTCTTCTCGTATACGCAAACCTTCATATTTAATTGGATTGACATTGAACATAAAGGTGTAATAGTTGAAATAGACATGTTTGCAACTTTAAAAAGTTCTTCCAAAGATTTGAAATTCGGGATTAAACATTATTAAGCATCACATACTGACTACATACATCGTGTGCTGTCTGAAGGAGGTGTCAAGAGTCTCCGAAATCGGCGTGTTTGTATGAGGAGAGTTATGAAAGTGGAAGAAGCTAGGCAAGTATGTCAGAACCGTGCCGTTTGGCACTCGATACTCTCTGCCTACCCCGTTAGGGATTTGGCGTGAAGATATGTATGTATGTATGTATGTACATACTGACTAAAATCCACATTTCGACTGGATACAACGACGTGGATTCCTTAGCTGAGTGTCACGTGACGTAACTGTAATTGGACGTCGTGATGGACGGGGCGAGTCTTTGTCAGGAGATTCGAGATCCAGTTCAACTGTAATACGTGCAGTGATTTTCCGATTTAATCTAGAAATTTGATTTGGACATAGGAACGTTTAATCTCATATTTGCAAAATTTAACAAACTGATTTTCAACAGCTTCGATTTGACTATTTGTAAAACAATCCTAGCCTAATCTTATATATCATATCTCAAAATCCGAGGAACATTTAACAAAATTGAAGCAGTAAACGAAGATCAACCACAATTATCCAATGCAAGTGCTTATTGCTTCCAATAACCTACATTTATTTACCTTAAAAACAATGTATAATGTCATCCCTGTCTAGCTTCTCATGAGAACCAAATCAAAATATCACACGTAAAAGTTTCACATCAGCAATTTGTTCGAACCAAATTACACTAACATTTAACATAATATCTTATAAAACTATAATAGGCCAGGTAGAGGTGTTTACAACTACCATTAATTCTGAATAACGAAATTCTAAACCCTCAACATCACCTATTAATTTGGTATTTCTGCTAAATTAGGCATCATATAGCTACTCACTACTGACTATGTGATAGATTGTTTTATCACTAGTGAGTGTAGTGTAGTGATTCTATTGAGAATCCACATTTCGACTAGATACAACGACATGGATTCCTTAGCCGAGTGCCACGTGACGTAAGTCTAATTGGACGTCGTGATGGACCGGGCGGGTCTCTGTCAGTAAATTCGAGATCCGGTTCGACTGTAACACGTGCAGCAATTTTCCGAATGCAGGTAGAAATTTAAATGGTGAATATCTTTTTTTATCTTAGATTAATGACGTAGAACAATATAAATATTATAGATCGAAACTATTTGACTATTTAAAAAGTTTATTTTTTTATATATACTATTACTTATATACTATTTGACTATTTAAAAGGGCGCCAGGGCTAGTCTTAGAAAATTGAGATTATTTTTCACGAAATTGCAGTAGTATTAGCTTAACTTTCTCTTGACAATTAAATATAGAGATTCTCCTGAAAGCAGATCTACTTTAGGCTCATATCAAATCACACTAAGATTTAGCATAAAAGTGTTACAGATAAGACAGACATTTTTATACAGTTATACTTCCAATGATTTGAAATTTGGACTGACCTTTCAATTTGGTATTTCTACTCGATTAAGCACATTTCGACTGGATACAACGACGTGGATTCCTTAGTTGAGTGCCACGTGACGTAACTCTAATTGGACATCGTGATGGACGGGGCGGGTCTTTGTCAGAAGATCCGAGATCCGGTTCCACTGTAATACGTGCTGCGATTTTCCGATCGAAGGTAGACATTTGATAGGGAAATAGGAACTATTAATCCCAGATTAACCCCTGTTAATCTCTGTTTGAGCAAAATTATTGTTGTAAATAAAAATCAGGGTCGAGTTGATTGTCACGATTAGAGATAATAATCTTCATTAATTATTTAAATATTAAACTATTTTTTTAAATAACTAATGCAGATTATTATTTTGTACTTTCATGAATAAACTAACTCAGGACATTTGAGAAGATATTTATAATTTTAAAGTTCAAAATTTTTTTGTGATTCACCCCTAACGTAGAGCAAAGGCTTCTCCTACTTTATCCACTCCAATTGCAGAAGACCTTCTGGTCTTGAAGACAAGTAACACGACCTTTTCGTTTCGTCAAGTCGAATTTTGTATAAGTTGTTAACCATCCTTTCAATCTGTTCTCTTAATCACCTTTTCAATTGCTAACCAAAAAATGCATAAACACAAAATTGTGTCATAACACAGTTCTATAATGTCGCATAGCAAGATTAGATATCTATTACGTTAAAAATTTAAGCGCTTTAATCGTCGTTCTAATTTGATTCTGAAACGGATGAACGGAAAAAAGACAGATTAGGGCGTTGAAAATCACACTCTACAGGATCGAACTCCCAAATCCCCAGGATACAGAAAATTCGTGGAAAAAATATCCGAACAAAACTTTTTCACATCTATCACAAGTTGGAAGTTTTTTCAGAGACAACGAATGATTTTAATAGCTCTCCAGAATCGGTGTATTAAATCTGGATACGACCCATAAGGGAGTCAATATTTTGTGTGATGTAATGTGACTAAGCTAGTCACGTTAATCAGCGATATTTAGAATGGATATAAAATGGATTTATATCAATGCACTCTAAATCTAGCAGAGTTAACATGGTTGAACTAAATATTATTTGCCAGGTGGTAGAACTCGTTTAGTTCGACCGGGGAGGTACCACCGCCAGGTTCATAATCCTCCGTTAAGCAGTTCTTGTGTTTCTATTTGCAGAGGCGTGCTGGCTAGCTATACTTATACATGCGGCGAACGTCATAGTCCTCCGGGTAACAATGCATCTGTGATCAAATGGTTGGCACAAATCTAGATCTAGATAGACTTATCCGCAATTAAACTAAAATTAAAAACACAAACATAAAAAGAAAACAGAATTTTTTTAGAATTCTCTGTCTTGTTGAATTTGGTGATGAACACGAAATTCAAAAATACGGTTAAGAATATTTTTATGTCAATGAAGCAAAAAGCGAGCATGCGGTTTTCCTAGTATTAAGTGACTACTATTGCCCATGACATCTAGGATAAGTTTAGGATAGGACTGTAGATTGATCTAAATTGAAGCTATGGGAAGATAAATGCGATATGAGCACTGAGGTCTTGTTTCCGTTTCCTGGACACCAGGTTTGTCTACCTTCATTTACATCAGTAACTAAATTGTATTACCATGTCCACCATACAAAAAAGCATATCCAGTCCCAAATTATCCACGGGTACAGCGCAAGTGACATCGATTCATCACGCTTGTACGAGGACGGTGCCAAAGGAGCCCAGAATGAATTGATTAAACCCGGATTGCATTTAACTTTTGCGCTTCAAAGGCGTTATCAGATTAGCGAAGATTCCGGGGCTAAGATAAATTGATAAGGAATTGTGTAAGCGATTGGGGATGGTTGTTTGAACTCTTTGTGGATCAACGTCTCGATGGAAACGCTTATCTTGAAGGGTTTTGTGTGGATTGTGGTTATGAATAAGATTAAACTAAGCCTTGAAATAAGAGCAGCGGCCGATATTTATTGTATAATATCTTCATAATTTAAAATCGCTAATTTTATTGATTTGATTGATCCGGAAATGAAATCTCGAGAGGCAGCAATCAACACTGGTACAACTAAGAAGTATTATCGACGAGTAAATCCATTTATAACTATTCATATTCACAAACCTTAACGCTTGTACGAGTATACATACATACACATCTACATCACGCCAAATCCCTAACGAGGTAGGCAGAGAGTATTGAGTGCCATATGGCACGGTTCTGACATACTGCCGAGCCCGAGCAGGCGAGTCGAGGAGTGCTGAATGTCGCTTATACGAGTATACCTATGAAATAATGGACATTTCATCCTTTAGCAGGGAAACTTGACCAAGCTATTTGTACGTTGTATTTTGTTAGGGATTCTTTACAATTTTAACATTAGTAGTCATGAATATACCTGAGTATACCTAAATATCCTACATGTGTGAATATCCTGAGTATACTTGAGGTTGACCTCAAATGCATTGCTACCTCTGTTGACTAAGTTGTTAGCCTCGTAAGTATGTATAGCGGGTAACCACGCCTATCGAAATCGATACAAGAATTCCTTCAGGGAGTATTATGAAGGTGGCGGTGGTATCTCTCTATCGAAATATACGAGTTGTATTATCAGACATTTACATTGATAAGAAACATAACTATACACTAACTAGCCGACACATGCAACTTCATTTGCGTCACATAAGAAAGAGTGGGTCAATTTTTCTCATTTTTACTACATTTTTAATTGATACTCCGCTCCTTTTAGTCGTAGCGTGATGTTATATAGTTATATAAACACAACAATATTTTTTCAATTCAAATCAGTAGTTCTTGACATTAGCGCGTTCAACCAAACAAACTCTTCAGCTTTGTAATATTAGTTACATTTTATCAAATCTAATATTACAAAGCTGGTATCCCATAGAACCAATCCTATCCCAGAATCAGGAGATGGATATTAAAACTTTTCGAGTAAATTGGTTACAAAGTAAATTCCTCAGGCTCAACTCAGGATTAACCAATTTTGTTATTATTGTTTGTAGGTTTTTATTGAAGCCCAGAATTGCATTTCCGTGTTTATAGTAGTCGTAACTCGGGAATAGTTTCTCGCCCATGATCGAACAAGTCCAAACCCCACAGTTTATCTACGATCAGTAAACCGTGGATACTAAACCTTTTACGGTACTATTCAGAATTGACCGAAATTTTAGAGTCCCGTTTACGAGATGAAGCACCAATGGTGGCTTTGGGATCTTGTTTTATATTCGAATAGCAAGCTGCATGAGTAAATGCTTTACCACGAACAATTTTTTAAAACAATGAAGATAGCAAACGACCAAGCAGTCCACCTGATGGTAAGTCACCGCCGCGCATGGATATTGGTAATTATCATGACAATATTATAGTAGAACAGAATTTAGAAAGTTATCAGGATATTTAGAATATCAGGAATTCAAATTTAGGTCATGTTAATGATTTATGAATATTAATGAAAAATTAAACATGTAAATTTATATAAATACAGTGCATCGTTAATTAGATCAGCTTCTATATTTTAATTAGTAAATATGTTTTATTGCTCTTTCAACTCATCGTACAGGCATACTCGTAATGAAAACTAATTATGGAAGCAATATCAGTGGAGTTAATAATGAATAGCTGAATTTGTGGGGAAATCCCTTTAAGTAACCAACATTCCTTCCTCCTAGCATGCCGATACAATTATTAACACACACACACACCTACACACACACACACACACACACACCTATATCGGTATAAGTTTTACAAAGAAAATGTAAATCTTTTTTTGGGTGTAAGAATAGATCATAATTTACACTATGTTATTTCTTGTAAGCTGTGGATTTTGTAGAATAAATTAATAAATAAACCCTGAAAGTATTTTCTTAACATTTAGTCGTCGACAACGTATTTGCAAGCAAGAGCCTCAACATGTCTAAAGGCGAGTTACATTATGATACCGAAAACTACAAAAATTGGAATAACAACAATCATCTATCGCTAGGCTATCGCCTAAAGGCGAGTTACATTGTAATACCGAGAACTAAAAAAATCGAACAACGACTATCATCTATCGCTTGTCTATCGCTCACATCACATCTTTATCAGTCAAACAATGGGTTAAAAGTCTCGTTTATAAGATAGAAGACCATCAATGACTGTCATCAAATGTGGGACAAGATAATCGTGATGTGACAGACGGAACTTATAGGGTGGAGTACATTTTATGGTGAAGGAAAGAGTTATTTGAAATGAACAGGGAATTTTATATATACCAATCTTTTTTTATATATAGGTACATATAATTATATAGTTTAAGAATATATTAGAGGATATTCATATTTTACTTCTGTCAGAACTAAAAGTACAATCTATTTTTTATAATTATGTTGAAAATGGAAGAAGCTAGGCAGGTATGCCAGAACCGTGCCGTTTTTCACTCAATACCCTCTGCCTACCCCGTTAGGGATTTGGCGTGAAGATGTGTGTGTATATATATTGAAATTATATTTTTGTATTAAGCGAAGTATTCTATCGATTCAAAGACCTAACTCTTATGTCAAGATAAAAATATTACTGAATCAATAAAAACAACTACAAAAATACACAATCAACGTCAAGGCTAAAAAGGTACAGATTATTTTCATGTCATTACCATAAAATCTCAAATTTTGTATGCTTATTTTTTTTTTTCATCCTCAACGTAACTTTACTCTCTAGCATCCAAGATTGGGGGTTAACAGCGACAATGAATTTTCCTTTCACGTTTTATGCGCCCCACATCGGTAATAAAACCCGCGTACACATTTCGGTCCTCTGTTTAACGCGGGAAAACTCGTCAACATGTCGCTTAATTCAGAAAAATTATATTTCGAGACAGCCAAGGGACCTAGCTCGGATGTTTTCGAGCTAAGATCGTGTTGGCTTAGTATACAAATGTGTCATGAAAATACTTCATACATGTTATTACATTCAACAATCATACATTTTTTATTAAGCTTTAGAGATAGAGTATTTTTGTAGGGCCCCATTTAATAGCTCGGGAGGTAGTTCATTCCACATCTTGCATACCATCGCTTCTAGAACAGTTGACTTGAGACGTCAATTTTTTGACTTGAAATTTCAAGCCTCATCATTACTAGCTGACCCGCGCAATATCGATTGCGTCATATAAAGAGAGTGGGCCAAATTTTGCCCGTTTTTGTAACATTTTTCGTTTGTTACTCCGCTACTTCGGTCGTAGCGTGATGTTATATAGCCTATAGCCTTAGAAAAATTATATTTCGAGACAGCCAAGGGACCTAGCTCGGACGTTTTCGAGCTAAGATCGCGTTGGCTCAGTATACAAATGTGTCATGAAGATACGTTATTCGTGTTAATACATTCAACAATCATACAATTTTTATTGAGCTTTAGAGATAGAGTATTTTTTGTAGAGCCCTATTTCATAGTGCTCCGGGAATAGCTCAGGAAGTAGTTCATTCCATATCATGCATGCCATTGCTACAGCTAACTTGAGGCCTCTTTCTTGACTTGAAATTTCAAATATCATCATTTACTAGCTGACCCGCGCATCTTTGATTGCGTCACATAAAAGTTAATTAAAGGTTGCGTCGCAAACCGGAAGTTGAATTGAAAGCTTCCTGTTCCAGTAATTACATAAATGACCACCCTTTTACTCACATCCTTTTACTTTGACCACGATGGACAATTTTGATTTTTTTATTTTGTTTATAAATTTAATTTCTTTATAATAACACGAGTTCCATCAACAAATAACAAATAAACATAGTCTAAAAATACTTGCCAGGTGGAAGAACTCACGTAGCTGCCGGGTAGGTACCATTGCACCCTCATAATTCTCCGTAAAGCAATTTATAGTGT
>DWNR01003489.1:0-11746 GCA_018250455.1 Polygonus leo | reverse complement strand
TAAATTGCTTCACGGAGGATTATGAGGGTAGCGGTGGTACCTCCCCGGTCGAACTACATGAGTTCTACCACCTGGCAGTTGAAGACATTTGCATCAATATGTTTGAGGACTAATCAGCAAAATCACAAACTGCTGATAAACAGCTACTACGCAACTAAAGTGGCTTGCACCTAGTATTAACAGATTAATTATAAACATTTACTTTGTTAAAGCAGCGTAGATAAGAGGCATGAAGACGTTTTATTAACACGCTATCAAGTAACATTAGCAAGTTTCCTTGCACGGTTTAACTATGTTAATATAGTTAGGGGAGTTTTCGCTTCGAATGCTTCAGGACCTTATTATGTATGTCTTGAATTATCAGTAGGTGTAGAGAATTGAGTCTTTGTCTGAGAGGTGGTCACATGTTGTAAAATGATGTCTAGAAAGCAATCTTTTCCAGCTAAAACTTACTTTCCTAATAAACAAATACTACTCGGCGGAAATGACTACGACGTACTGCCGCAGCTAAACTGTATACAGGTTGTACCACCTGGTAATCTTAGGTCATCAAATCTGTAAGTTAACTGTACATATTAATTTGAGTTTTAACCCAGTGAAGTTTCTCTACGAGACCCTCAAAAGGTTAACGGAGAATGACTTCCCAACCTTCAGTTCAGTAACGGTGATGGTTTGACCCACGATCATCTAAACCCAGTTGCAAATGATAAGTCTACATGAACTTCGGCCCGCAATCTCCGGCGCACGTGATTGAGTTGTGTAGCCGAGGGATCCCTCATCGTAAGTAAATTGCGTTCATATCGTAGCGGATCGGATGCGTATGAATATTAAATAAAATATACATACGTTTGGGTACAATGTGTTTCTAGAATATACGGCTCTGCGTGGAGTTTTCAAGGTTGTTTTGCTTGACATTCGTTTCTGATTATTTATTTCAAGTACTTATTTGTGAAATCACGTGGACTACTGAATGAAGTCAAAAAAATGAAGGTCAAATTATTTAATTTTGAGAATTAATATATTCTCAATCACATCACATCTTCACGCCAAATCCCTAACGGGGTAGACAGAGAAAAAAATGATAATAATTGATCGATATATTTATTCCTAAGAACACATTAAGAAAATAAATTAGGGTTTTAATTAAGATCTAAGTTCAAATTTACACTAAAATGCATTTGTTCTGTAGCAAAGGACAAATTCGTATCGGCCCAATGTGCCGAACGTGCCTTTATTAAATTCCTGCCATCACTAGACATACACTTGATCCACCCTCAAAATACTTTTTCATACAACGATTCAGCTTAAAGCAGCGCTCTATTTTCAAAATTAACATTCAGTAAAATCAAGAGGACTCCTTACGAACGAACCGAATAACGGGGATAGATAAAAACGAACGCGGGTCAAAGCATCAAAAATAGCGGGTCACGCTGAAGTTAATTGCGTCAAGTGAATTAAGCTGATAGGATCTCTGTCCACGGCTCTCATTTTTAATCTAAATTTGCTTAATTAATAAAACTCAACAATATTTATTATTTTAAAACTGAGTGTATGTTAGGTTTGGGCTGTTTCTGACCTACAAATCCAACATTTTACTCACAAATGCAAAGAATTAAATATATAGGTAGAGAAAACTAATGTGTAGTGGTACGTAGCCCTGATGGTAACTAATGGTTAATTGCCGAACATAGACAATGGTATTAGCCGCGTTTGTAAGTATAACCGGTAACCACGCCTTTTAGGTTTATACTTTGACATCAAAATTCTGATCTGATAGTATTAAGCATGATGCTTGTTTTAAAGTTGTATGTATAATTTCCGGGTGGTAGAACTCATGTAGGGTTGAGGGTGGCGGTGGTACCACTCCGATTGAACGGAGTGGTACCACCGCCACCCTCAATCCCCCACGAAGCAATTTATTGTGTTTCGATTTGGAGGAGCGTAGTTGTCGGCTACGCTTGTACATGACGCGAACATCTTTGTCCTCAAAGTCAACCTCTGCTACAGTAAAATAGTCTGGGATTGCTTTGTAATGTCCATGGATGGTAGTGACCACTTACCATCAGATAAACTGCATGCTCGTATGCTACATTTATACGATTAAAAAACATTCTACCTATTACATACAACACATATCATATATTATACATACAACCTATATTATCAGATCAGAATTTTGATATCAAAGCATAAACCTAAATCTTGCATAAAGAAGTTTAACGAAGACATGTGTAACTTCATTATCGCGTAAGGCGCGTCACTCACCCGGCAACACGGAGATTTCACGGGAGATCCCTGTAAATATATTAAATATTCTGGAGCGAAGATCATGTTTGCGAGCGTTTGTGTAATGCTATGGAAAATTTCGTTTCTTTATTTATTATTTATGTTCTGAGTGCATAGCTTTATGATAGGTCTTGGATTTTTAGCAAAAGTATGTACATATTAAATAGTACTAGTAAACTACTAGTTATAGTGGAAGTAAAGTACATATTACTTTAATTACTTTTTTTACTTTATCTTGCGACAAGCGTTTGGTTTAAATGGACTATTCGATAGAAATCAGTGTTCTTTTTCCATCATTTTAAAGGGTCTTGAGTATAATGTAAGTGGTCCTCTATTTTTCATTACATTTCAGTTTAGTTATAGTTATACTCTTCGTTCTACAACTCAAATAGTTCGACTGTTGAGGTTATGCCAAAAACCTCATAATCCTCCGTAAAGAAATTTTTGTATATTGGTTTGGTTTGCGGTGATTGCTGGCTATACTTTCTTTCGTAGCGAACAAAATAGTGCTCAGGGGTAGCAACGCAACTGCGTGCAATCTCAGGTACTATTAAATGCGGCAACGAACACTTACCATTTGCCGAACTGCTCGTTTGTTTTTTACAAGATAAAAAAGTTACCTAAAATGTTCCTTTATGAAGTATAAACAAAACAGAAGGTAAAAAAGCAGTCACTGCTATTTGCAAACTTCTACTCGAATGCGTAATAAAGGAAAAAGGAAAATTAAAACCAAACCGTAACCAAGAGTAGAAAATAAAAACGAAATAGAATTTGAGGATAAATAATAATGACATTTCGTGCACACAGAAATGGGTCATTCGCTACCGACCTTCGCATTGCTTATCAGCTTACTTCGTTGAGTTTTAAGTATAAATAAATCATTGTTGGCCACTGTTCTCAAATTGAAGCGAGGGTTATAAATCAGAGCCGTCGACAGAGATCCTATCTGCTCACTGGATCAATTAACTTCAACACGACCTGAGTTGCGGTGCCATACTTGAGGTTGTTATCCGCGGCCATTTTGGTAACTTCTAGCCTAATTGATAAGTTAGCTGGACTAATTTATCAGTTTAATGCATAACGGATAATTTTTCTACAGTAGGTAATGCGTATGTGAAAGTCCAATTTAAAGTGTTGTAGATTCAATTTATAATAATTAATTACAAAGCACACTAAGTTAAAAACCTATCAGCAGTATTCCTGTAAATTAAAATTATAATAATGAACTACAAAGATAAAAACCAATAAATTCTGCCTAATAAAAATATTATAATAAAGCTCAACGTATGAATGATATTAGTCCTGCAAAAATTTTAATCTAATTTAATACGTTAACGGTTGTCAACCATCAGTTCAACTATAAACTTGGTAAATCCATTCGAATTTTACGAGAAAAATATAGAAACAAAGAAAATAACTGACCCGCATTTAATGACGTACCAAAAATTAGTGGAATGCCTAATAATTCACAAAAACTACAAAGCCAGCGTAATCCGAGTTCAAAGCGCACACGAGAGGCAGCCGTGAAAACTGAACAGCACTTGTGGAATTCGGAAAATATTACATGATATTTCGTACAAATGAAATTGGGTCATCCACTATCGACCTTATCACCAAATTCCACCGGCTTTAACATTCAAGTGAAGTGTTTGGCTACCGTTAGACCTTAAACCATTTTAGGTAACCTTTTTATTATTTTCACAACACGAAGTAGAAAAAAAAACGTAAAACGTCTTTTATAATAATTTATTATTTCTAAAATATGTCACTTGTTATATTTATACTTGTTATGTTATATTTATATGTATACGGCAGCTCTATTAACATTATCGTTGGTATTATGTTACACAAGTTACATAAAACTTAAGAATAACATTTGAAATAGAAACTGTTGGAACGAATGCGATAAAGAACAAAAAGAAATGTACAAAATTTGAATTGGATATGGCCGCAATTTTTCACGATAAATTATCGAACTTTGAGTAGTGTGTTCAAAAAATTACATAGGTACTCTTTTTATAACACTTTCTATACTCTTAGCCCCATTAGGATTCCCTTTTCTGTCTTAGAATTTTCTGTTTACCCGGGAATCAAACACGGCCCCTCTATGCGGCCGCATGTTGACCGCTCCGGCGGTCGAATCTTTATCCGGAAAGTTCTAGAAATTCATTATCATCACAACTTCGGATACCCGAACTGTAACTGACGCAGATCAAAACATCAAACGTCGGGACGGCAAGGGTCTCGCCAGTTAATTGCTGCAAGTGAATTACACTGATAGGATCTATGACGACGGCTCTGATTTATAACCGTACTGGCCTCGATTTAATACTGTAACATAACTAATTTATAGTTGAATGTTTTGAGTTCATTATAAATTGCTTTATTGAAGGTTTAACCTTGTTTTATAAGACAATACTTGTTTAGTACATTGAAGAAAGTCTCTTGGTAGGGACAACTCAAAGTACCAATGCAGCCAAACAAATTTTTATACCATAAAGTAACAAATGTTGTCATTGCCATCCATAGCTTGTCAATCTGAAGTATGATTGAATCATATTCAAGGTTGACAATACAAGCTACACCTGAGGACAAAGATGGTCGTTTCGTTCGCCAGGGTAGCCGGCACGCCTCTTAAAAGTTGTAACGATGGCATCCACCCGATCGAACTGGCTCATGGCAAAACTACTAACTATTATACTCTAATTTATTCTTTAAAAAGTATCAGTTCTTTTTTACTCTGTAAAGGGTAGCAAACGAGCATGCAATCCACCTGATCGTAAGTGGCCACTGCCGCCCATGGACATTAGTAATAATCATCCCCATGTACGGTTGAGTCGCATGCAAGATTGACCACAAATGCGTTGCTACCCCTAAGATCTAAGATGTTTGCCTCGTTTGTAAATATGGTCGGTCGGTCTTCCGTCGGAGGTACCCCGGCGAACCATTGGAATTCTATCACCTGGCAAATTTTTATCTATAACACAATTGCGTTGGTATGCTAGAATTTTTTTACGCTAAGCCCATTTAAGCACATTCGACAGGAATGGAGAATTCCATTCCTGTCGAATGTGTCGCCGTAGTCTGGGTTTATTAAACTTTGATTAAATACCTTAGCCTTGGCTGTCTTGAACATTGTTTTAAATTTTTAGAACGAGCAATTCAAGGTTGTTTTCTAGATTGATTTTGGTTAGCCGCCATTTAAAATTTATGTTAAAAATAATAACATTAAGTATTTTTATCACAACAAAAGTAATACATACTCACAAAAATTCATGTGAGATCCTGTGGAAGCCGAAGAAGTAGACAAATGGACGGATGGGCAGACATACGGACAGAGGAATTGTTGGGTAGACAAACAGGCGAAACAAAGCCCTACGAAATCCTAAAATAACATAACAACTGTAATGAAAGAAAAGAACAAAAAGAAAGCTACTAATTTATTGAAAGGCATAATAATACTCTCTGCTTACAACATTAAGCGAGAAAGAAACGCTCGTCTAATTTTAAAAGGAATTACGTTTGTTTAGCAAACTTGTTGATATAACAAAGTTAAGACCAGTTAGGCACACGCAGATCTAAATCAGACGTAAGCAAGTTAAATTAAGATAATTATGTTTAGACTCATTATCCCCGCTAAGGTACTTGTTTTATACATGACAGATAGCTGCTAACATTTTACAAGTAATGTTATTGTCTATAAACTATGATAGCCTGGTGGTTTAGAATTTAACCTTTTAACACTAACACGGGAGTTTTGGGTTCGTTTCTCTGGAAAGCCTGATTTTCTAATTATTAACGCATTCAAATTGCTTTTTGGTGAACGAAAATATCGTCATGAAACTTACACGCCTAAGAGATTGTAAAATAAAATAATCGATTAATAATGCCTTTTTAAAAAATGCTGAGAATCTTTGATTGAGGTAAAGAGATAAATCTATAAAGAATGTATATTACTTGCTGAGTTTTAGTTGCTTTAAGTGACGACAGTTAGACATTACTGTTAGTAATGTTCAATAATCTAATGAGTGCGTGGAGTATTCCAATTATTGTAGATAATATAAAAGTAAAATGATTGTTTCGAATGGTGGAAGCATGTTTGGTATTAGTAAAATTTCTGTCGTATAATTCATAACTTGCATACTTGTCTTGAAAGACTTAAATAGAAGACAATTCTTCAAAACTATAAAGTTATAACACAGATAAGAATTTCTAACCTCTTCTCTATGTACAAACAAAATCCTAGAACAATTCCTAGATTATTCCCGTGTCTTCTGTTGTTTGATTTCGTAATATACTACCTTTTATCGCTTCCTTATCTTTTATCGAACAGGACACTAAAACAGAGATTTGCTGCAAAGTACCTTTAATGTTTAAAATATTCTGAAGCAAAAGCTAGCCTCCACACGAGTGGAATTATTCAACAGTTTCGTTAGCAACTTGCATATTTGAAGTAAATTACTGCGAATAATACTTCAGTGTACATAAATTTGCATATTACATACCAGAGCTATTATACAATGGTATTGTATACGGTTTGAGTATATTTTTTAATAATATATTTTTATTATCAGTAAACTTCTGTAGGATGGCAATTTTACCCGATAAGAGATACTTAAGTCATATTCGATCTAGTAAATAGCAAGCATATTCGATGTTCATTGAAATAAGCTACAATAAATACAATTGTTTTTATTGGAAAGTAAACAGAGTCTAAAAGTGAAATGATCACATTTCAAACGGTGATAGAAAATTTCATATTAATAAAACTTATGTCTTAGAGCTATAATTTTTCTTATACTTATTGAGAGACTCAAAGAGAACACTAATCATTTTCAAATCATCTCGTGGTTATAACACAGAAGAAACGATTTCAAATCTATCTTTGTAAATACAAAATTACTCAAAAATCTATATTAGATGGTATATTATTAATATAGGTACCTACTATCTTTTATCATTTCCTTATCGAACAAGTCACTAAAACAGAGATTTGCTGCGAAGAACCTAATGTTTCAAATATTCTGGAGCAAAAGCTAGCCTCCACACGTGTGGAATTATTCAAGAGTTTCGTTAGCAACTTGTGCATATTTGAAGTAAATTACTGCGAATAATACTTCAGTGGAGAGATATTTGCATATTACATACCAGAGCTATTACACAATGGTCTTGTATTTGGTTTTGTTTTTGAAACTGTTATTTTTTACATTATAGTTTATTATCAGTAAATTTATTTTCATTATCAAGCAGCTGTTCGCTTTTCATTGATATACTGAAAAATAAGTACGACTGTTTTATTTAGTGTTAAAGATGGCATAAAAGTGATATGATAACATTTTGAATGGTAAAAAAAATTGCTAGCAATAATTTTTTTGTCGTAGACATTGTAAAGAGCCATCATTTTTCTTAAACTTGTTAAAAGGCTCAAAGAAAACACCGATCTTCATCGAACCATCTACAAAATTTAAACACAAAATAATGGATTTCAAATCTAGATTGCTGCGGAGATTTGCTGCGAAGAACCTTTAATGTTTAAAATATTCTGGTGCAAAAGCTAGCCTCCACACGAGTGGAATTATTCAACAGTTTCGTTAGCAACTTGTGCATATTTGAAGTAAATTACTTCGAATAATACTTCAGTGGAGAGATATTTGCATATTACATACCAGAGCTATTACACAATGGTCTTGTATATCGTTCGTGTATTTAAAACGTCAATAAAATCACACAAAAGACATTTTTTTTAAGAATAACAATGAGCATGCAGTCCACCTGAGGGTAAGTGGTCACTGCTGCTCACGGACATCATGTAATCATCCCCAAGTACGATTAAGTCATATGTAAGTTTGATCACAGATGTGTTGCTACCCCTGAGGACTAAGATGTTCGCTTTGTGTATAAGTTTAGTCCGCAACCACGCCTCTCCAAACCGCCAAAGTGTTTCCGCCTTTACCTACATTGCTTTAAGATGATGTATTCGATCGATGGATAGGCAGTTGCAAAGTTTCGGGGCGTGATCTGACGAAGATCCGAACTTTCGTTGTTAACAGCTGTATCGTGTTCCAATTAACGCTCGCTCCATTTCCGGTTCAATTTGAAACGTGTCAAATTAAGATTTCACTACAACTGTGTAATGACAGAACAACATTTTAATTTTTAACCAACTTTCAAAAGAATCATTTTACTTTAATTTTTGGTAAAATAAAATGGAAATTAAGTTCAGCTTGATATTGTAACATGAACATTGGAAAATATACATTAAAAATTATAACAATATGTGTGTGTGCGTGTGTGTGATGTCTCTTCTATAAGCGTGGCAACCATGCCCTTCCGGCAAAAATACAAATTGTAATCCAAGAAAACTGTACTCAATTTATTAACTCAAAAAAAAACTGAACCGTCGAGGGACGCCTGGCAGATGTGAAACATAAAAACCATTTATTAAAAAAATATGCATTCCTTTGCATGTGTATTTATTCGTACAGATATATATGTAGGGGTTTATTTATCAGAAAAATGATATTTAAATAATTGAAAATGCTTTCTGTTGACGATTGATAGGCAGTTACGAAGTTTTGGGCCACTGCAAAGTTTTGGGCGTGATCTGATGAAGATCTGAACTTTCGTTGTTAACAGCTGTATCGTGTTCCGATTAATGCTCGCTCCATTTCCGGTTCAATTCGAAACGTGTCAAATTAAGATTTGAGGTCTTACGAAAATGTATAATGGCAGAATAATTTTTTACTTTTGGAAATGAAACATTTCAAATTCGGCTCAGTATTATATTGCTAAATTTATATTGAAGTGTACTATGTATTTTGTACTGATGAAAGGTAACAGTGACTAACCATACATTACAGTTAATAAGCATACAACCATGCTTATTAACAACTGTTACGCAGTAGAAATACCTACACTCTGAGCAACCTTGATATGAAACCTCGCAAAATATCCCCAGATTGTTCGAATAATCGCCTAGTTGCTATTAGGGCACACGCAAGGAACTTTTAATTATTGCCATATTTGTAAGTTAAAATGTTACATATTTTTTATCGAATGAAGGTAGTAAACGTGCATGCAGTCTACCTGCCGCCCAAGTTGTTATCCCCAAGTACGATTTAGTCATACCTGAGGTTGATCGAAGATGTGTTGCTATCCCTGAGGACTAAGATAGCCTCGTGGGTATGTATTTAATAAAAAAATACTTTGCTCGTACTTGTTTGTAAAACTTCGATAATCCCAAACTTACCGGTTCCTCAAAGCAGAATGAACTTGCAACAGCGCATACAAGAAATAATAAATGAGATCGATCTCCAAAACTTCATGGAACCCCGAACTAGAGATGTTCGTGTGAAAACATTTAGATACATTTATATTTATTTATATGATACATCAAACAATGGGATATCGATAATTATGATTTTATCAGAATATGGTTCTCTACGGATATATCGACAATATCGATATTTTTAATATATCTGGTATCATTACATAATTTAGTCTAGTCTGAAAAAAAGGAAACACGTAAGAGTTAATCGTATAAAGGTAGCAAACGAGCATGCAGTCCACCTGATGATAGGTGATCACTGCCGCCCATGGACATCAGTAATTATCCCCAAGTACAATTAAATCATACCTATGTCTGATCACAGATGCGTTGCTACCCCTGAGGACTAAGATGTTCGCCTCGTATATAAGCGTAGCCGGCAACCACACCTCTCGAAACCGAAACACAATAATTGCTTCACGGAGGATTATGAGGGCGAGGGATTATAAGGGCGTTCATCTTATACTTCTTAATTTTTATTTTGTTATCAAGTCATTGCTAACTATGTCCTAATTAACCGATATATTGATATATGTATCGACATTGAAAGATTGTATAATGTCGGATTGATGCGATATATCGACTTTATTTGAAATTAGATTATAGCGAATATCGATATACAGCGAACAGCCCTAACCCAAACCCAGATTAGGCAGCCTGAATTTTTCAGAGGCCACTACCAGGCCTTTGTTACATACGAATAAATCGCCTATATTGCTCAGGTTTCGGCTTTGCACCGCATTTCGGTATCGAATTTTGGAAAGTATGACGGTTCTTTGGCGAATAAACTACTATTTTTCGGGTACACACGTTGTTGTTCTTTAGCGAACAAAATACCAAATTTAGGCCTCATACAAAGGACGCATTTTGTGAGATCAAGTCTGCGGCCAACAGAATATACGGCAAAAATAAAAGACAAAATGGGCAGACTTTATGCACACCGTACGCGTTACTGCATATTCTACAGTTTGTATTTTCGCAGGTGGTGGAATTCTTGCAGTCCGGGAAGGTACCACCACCACCCTCATAATCCTCCGTGAAACATTTTTTATGTTTCGGTTTGGTGAGGCGTGGTTGCTGACACACGAGATGAACATCTTAGCTCTCAGGTGAACAACAGTCAACCTCAGGTAAAATTCACAGTAAATCTCAGGTACGATTCAATCGTACTTAGGGTTGTTTAAAAATGCCCTTGACCGGTATTCCCAGTTACCATCAGGTAGACTGCATGCTCGTTTGATGTCTTTACATGGTACAAAAATCTACATGTAGCGTTTTCATTTGACGACCCGCGTGGCGCAGCGGTTATCTCTGGTTTGCCGCGCAGAGGGTCCCGGGTTCGATTCCCAGCCAGACAAAAATTTTAATGATGAATTTAGATTTCTGTTCTAGGTCTGGTTGTTTATGTATACGTCTTTTGTGTGTCCTAGGCATCCAAGACACAGGGAATCCCATTGTGGGGCTATAAGTGTACAAGGTGTTATAGACCAAAAATTGAGTTTGCCTTCTATATTGGGACTTAGGTACGGAACAACCAAAAATATTTGGTAGATTATCATCTCGTTGAATCGCAGAGGGATTATAAAATTTATGAGGCGGATTATTAAATGTACTGTATTAACTATTTTAGTGTTCCGTATCCAAAGGACCGGGACCCGATTATCAAAGACTTCGCTGTGCGTCTGTCTGTCATAGAACTATATCTCATGTATGGAATAGATACGGACTTGAAATTTTCACAGAATGTAAAATACATTCTGTGAAAATTTCAAGTCCGTACTACGGCGTAGAAATACCTAATATAAAAATACGAGTAAATCTTAATAAGACTGTATAGAAACCCTGCAAGAAACCAATGTTTTGGCTTCCGTTTATTTTTAGAACCCATTTGTAATTTTCAGACTGCATATGAGTATATATATTTCTGCTATAATGCAAATACAAAAAATAATATACAATAAATCGTTAAATTGGTGTGTTTTAGCTTTAATACTAAAAATTGTCTGTTCTTTAAAATTGCATTAAAATTCTAGAAATAAATTTTCAATCAACTCATTTATCGGGTACGGAACCATTTTCGCGCGGGTCCGACTCACGCTTGACCGTTTTTTTTTTAGTTTACGTAACATTTAT
>DWNR01003488.1:0-11747 GCA_018250455.1 Polygonus leo | reverse complement strand
CGGGCGGCGGCAAGGCGCGCGCGGCGCCGCCCAAGGGCAAGGCGGAGGCGCTGCTGAACGGCACGGCGTAGGCGCGAGCCGGCCGGCCGCCGCGCCCGCGCGGTTTCCTCCGAATAAACGTTCTGTACATATTCACCGCCGCCTTTCATTGGTCGCCGCCGCGGGAGGCCGGCGCCCCGCTCGACGTTCCGCGCGGAATCTCGACGGGCTCCGTTCGATTCCGACGGGACCCTCCCGTCGAGCTCCCGGAGATTACCCCCTTGTCGAATCGAAGATAGGTTATTTTTTTTCTTTATACTTTACGTTTAGTCCCTATTGTATCGAAACTATCGTATCTTAAACTATAAAGTAGTGTGACGTTTTACTTGAGAGTTGAACGAGTAACTTGGAACTTTGACGTCGATCGGACGACTGACACTGAATGACCTCGGCTCCGAGACCCGTTACGCGACGGCGGAGGCCTCTTTTTGGTTGACGACTAGACAATAATATTTACAATGATAATTACATCAGTCATTACGATAAATAACACCTCGATATGCATCATTGCCGGGATATCACTACGGAATATATTTACAAAAGTACAGATATGCTTTCTAAGATATTGGAAAAGATGGGCCCACATTGTGTATAAGACACCTTCCCCTCTACAATAAAATCCTAAATATACGTATATTAATATAGACATTCAAATTCAATTAATAAAAATATTTGAAACTATACTATACATACACATTTCTCATTAATTACGCAGGCCTCGATACAATGTATAATGCCTTAGATAATGTCTCTAAATTCCTTACGCGATAGCTATGTTTATCTAAGGTTTTTTATGAACTCTATTGAGATTCGCATCTGACGGAACGCATTCACGAATATAAAACTAGTTTTTTTTTTTATTTATCCCCTAAGTTTTATTTAAGAGTAATAAAATGCGCTTCCATTTTATAATAATGCATTTGGTCAGGTGCGAATTGTCCATAAGATATTTAAACTATGTACATGGCAAAATACAAGAAAAATTGGTGCTAATGTGGGTCCATCTTCAATAGAAATTGTATAAATGTAGCTCTCTTGATATGTTGTTAACTTTCAGGTATTTAACGTGTCGATAATTGATAAACATGAGTATTGTTTATGTTACCGTAAATGCCCAGTAACCGTGGTCGCATTCTGCTGTTCGCTCCTCACTGGCCCCGTTAGCAGGAATCAATTGTAAAGTTAGTTCAGTTAGAGCCCGTTTTTATAACAAATGTTGATCATAAACTAAAACGAGTTGTAACTGAATTGTATAGTAAATAGTTTTATATACGGATTTTTCTAACCGCGGCAGTGGGGACTGTAAGAAGGCGACGAATAGTTATTGGATATTTACGACAACATCTGTATCAAACAACGAATGTTTGACCGTAGGATAAGCACTTTTTTACAATATTTTTGAAAAAATAAATGCTTTGTAATCTTTCGCAGTTACATGACTTGATTGTATGAGTGATGTCAGTAACGCATTCGCATAGGTTGTGTATAGAGCAGCCCGATGTATAGTACTGTAGTATTACGCTGTAAAATTGCCAATGAGCCCCCTTCGTTGGTCCGGCTGGCTCTGTACGACGCCTTAACCATACAATTTGTGTACTGCCAATGATAAAGAACTTGTGAAGGAAATTCTTGTGCCCAGTAACAGTAAGTACTGGGTTATGTAAAAAATTGGAGTTGCGAGTTGGAGTTACAAAGTAATTACGATTTTGCACGACATTTTGCATGATATACCTAATTTTGGTGATTTTTTTGTTTGGTAATAAACAAAATGTAACAACAACTGAAAATGATTTTTATTAGATTGACCTTTAGTTATAGTTATTAGTGGATAATTTTTTGTAGTACTTGTTTCAGACCTTAAATATAAAAAATATTTTAACATAATCAGTAATAATAATAAAACTGCACTATTATTAGACTTCTTTTTACAAATTGATACTTAAAAAGGAAAATTAAAAACCATTATTTAAAAAAATACTTTTCATTATGTTGCAGGCTGTTATAGAGGCAGCGAGTCAGCGTTATTTTTTTTTATTCTGTGCTGCTGAAAAAGGATTTTTTTTTTACAAAAGTACTTTTATCACAACATTTACTGCCTAGGCTAGGTGACCAAGCCACCCATTTCTCTAACCTATTGAGTAGTATGTAAAGTGATACATTTGCCCAGTTGCCTTATACTGATTTTTATTAGACAAATGTTTACGAGATACAATTGTCATCTCGTCTTATAAATTTAAGAAAAATAAAATGAAAAGACAATATAACGACATGCAGACAGATTACGTGTAGAGTTTTGTTTCCTTCTGTAGAACTTTGTAAAATCTTTTGTGTTCAGAGGTAAACCTGCTGTTAGATTGGCTGTACGATTTACCTTTATAATACTGTTGCAGTCGTAGAAAAAGTAAATAACACAAGGCTTGAATTCAGCAATCAAAGAAGATCATTAAGTAAATGAATCATTATGAATTGAATCATTATGAAAATGAATCATTATGCAAATCAAAGAAGATCATTAAGTAAATGTTTAGTTGACATCACCCTACACTACAGTAATTTTATTTTACCGCGTTTCCACTTCTGTTTTGAACGAACGAACACGATTGATGATAGGCTAAAGCGAACGATAGCTCACTCGTTCTTACATTCAGCGAAATAAATACTATCAATGTCGAGCGAATGAGTGTTCGAAACGTTATTGAAATTGAACCACGATGGTAAATCCGTTTGTGCAGAAACCATTAGCTATCTGATGGGGAGTTTCAGTATTACATTTTGTAAATTATATTTTCGTTGCTGTGTTTATAATGGGAAAGGAATAAAAATAAAGTCCCAAGATCCTAGTTACACATTTTGGAATAAAGAAAATTATAGGGAGTCAGTAATGCTGTTTGGTTTTAGCTGTATATACGAATGAAATTGTATTTTCTAGTGAAACAGTTTTTACAGTCAATAAAGCAGTTAGGGCAATTAGTACGTTTCATTTTTTCTGTGATGCTGGTTTTTATAAATATTATAGAGAATATAATTAAAAATTAGTTTTCAATATTGTTACATTATTTCTGTGATCGATAACTTTGTTAAACAATCTAGCAAGAAATCCTGATAAAAAGTCATAGGCAACGTCTATAAAGTATCTTATTTCACCTATATATATAAAAGGCAAAACTGATTAATAGACTGACATATCAACGCACAGCCGAAATTACTGTACCTATAAACTTGACATTTGGTACAGGGGTTCCTTTCATGATGCAAGTGAGTGAGTTTCGAAATTCTATCCCTAAGAGCTCCCACTCTCTCTTATATGACGCAAACGAAGTTGCGCGGGTTAGCCAGTTTAAGATAATTAGAATTCTTTATGTGAAATTTACGGCAGTTAAAATTCAGAAGTGGAAACACTGGTTCGTTTCAAAAAGAACGGTCAAACATTTGTCGAGATCTGTTCAATTCGGCTTAGTGTAGTGAGAATCTAAACGAAGGTGCCCAGCTGAGCGGGCCGGTCCCCGGCAACAATGAGGTGGTGGCATTAGAGTAATCGGTGGCGGTCCTCGTGCTCGCTGTCCTCCGAGTCGGACGGCGAGTAGCACGAGTCGCTCCAGTGCTGGAACTCCTCCTTGTGGTGCTCCAGCGCCATCAGCGACGGGAACAGGCTGTCGCACGCGTTGCATCTGGGACAAGCATCGCATTTAATGTTGCATCGATAGTTATATTGATCGTGTGGTAGATGAAATTTGATTAACGTGGTCATTGTTGTCAATGGAATATAGTAAAACCAAATGAATAGAAATGAGTTACAACTAAGGTTGACTACAGTTGATTTGAACCGTTAAGATTTACGTCGTTTAAATATGAGTGACAATCACATCAATAAACACAAGAGTACTGCTATATTCTGAAGTGTGTATTCTATGAAACAAGTTATAATTGTTTTATGATAAGGTGCCTTTCAGCCTTGAGACTTTTAGTAAGTAAATTTCTTAGGTGTGTTAGTGTCTTTGTCGTGATTCAAGTGATAATGCATATCTAATATTAATTAGGTATTTGATTTACAGATAGATCAAATGTGCGTGTAAATTAATTCTCTGATCCTCGAAGAGGCCAAAATCAGTAAATCATCAATTGTACTTAGGTCTTAAATCATCAAAACCCATTATTGTTCCACTGCTGGGCACAGTCCTCTCAAAATGAGGAGGATTTAGGATATAGTGCTATGTGCTGATAAAGTGCGAATTAGATTCCACATCCTTGTTTTTTTTTAATAATTCCTTTAATATGTATGTTTCCATTTCTTCCTTTACATAGAAGCAAGTGATAATTGTGTTTTTTAATACCACCTATTATAAAAAAAAGTAGATAAATGCCAGGGAATCGACCGAGACTATCTCTGCTTATACTTGGATAAAATTATTATTATGTGTTCTTACCCAAAATGTCGTTTTTTCTGCTGATGGTCGCTGAGCGCGCGGCGTGTGGAGAACGATCTGTCGCACACGTTGCAAGTCAGCGCCTCATCTGGAAATATTGTTTATGTTCCGTTTATTTGCGTGTTGCTACGAATAACATTGATACAGTTTTATATTGTTAATGTTAATAATACGAATGGCCCAATATTTCTATAATATAGGTACTTAAAAAATATGGTATGTTAAATTGTGCTACAGTATAGTAAAAGAGTTTAGTATTTTTGTTGTTAAAGCGGCCATGGTAACACATACATTGTCAAAAATTATAAGTGTTTAACTTTAAGTAGATAGGGGTAGTCTACCTATGTATTTTGGATCAAGATATATAGGTCTTTGATGGACGTATAGCGGAACCTCAGAAATAAGGTTCGCCTTTGTGTAAGGAACCACATTAACTACACGTTAATTATATTGATTACTAGCTGTTGCCCGCGACTTCGTTTGCGTGGTTGTGAATATAATACGATCTTGTTGTATCTTTTTTATACGAACTGACACACCTCAAGAACACATTCTTAGTGTTCGAATTTAGCCAAATTTGTGGCAAAAAAATACCTTGTGCAAAAATTTGAGACTTCTAGCACTTGTAGTAACGAAGTTTCATACAAACTGTCAACCCCCTTTAGAAGTCGAATTTCGCAAAATTCCATTTTAGTGATCACCTACGTGTTTAAAAGAACCCCCATGCAAAATTTCAAACTCCTAGCACTCGTAGTTTCTAATATATCGTGATAAGTAAGTGACCTTTCGTTTTTATATGTATAGAAGATTCAACGATTCGATCAGTTGCAATAAATATGTTATCAAATATAATTTACTATAATGGGTATTATGTCACATACACTTCGCTATCCTGTAGAGTTCATCACAATCACATTTTACATTACTTTTCTTCTACGCTTTGTCTTACCTGCTACTTTTAAACATTTTACAAATGCAAAGAAAGTGGATATACTTTTGTAATAAAAATAAAACACGTTCCTCAAATTCATTTATTAAAAAATATTACAATTTTACTTTCACGTTTCAATTTAAGGTACATTTTTCGTTTTACATTTTTTTTTAACTTAATCGTGTAAATTTCATTCGGGTGACTTCTCCAACTCAGTATATTGCTGCCAACCTCCCTATAAGTCCTAATTAATATCACCTTCACAAACTCATATTCAGTGATTGTGAAAAATAAAAACTTAAGTTAAATATGACAGCAAATAAATGTTATACCATTACTTAAAACATTGTGTAAACCCTCGATCATCGTCATATAATAACTTTTATGATTTTGCTGCAAACAAAATAGTAGGTTTGTGTTGTACACAAAGAGTTCCGAACTGACTGCCCACAGATGGCGTTGTAAGTTGAAAGACATATTACATAGTAGATTTTTCAGAGTAAGAGTTAAATAAATAACCATAAAAAACTTAACTCAAAATATTTCACGAGTCATTGGAGTCAAATGGATCAAAAGATACAGTTGTGTGACAGATGGACAGACACCAATGTCAATGGAGCCCGGTGGCAATTTTCAGGTACCCAACCCTAACCTAACCATTGGTAGGGAACTATAACAATATTATACTGAAAAATGTATAGTAATGTTACTCACAATAATTCATATCATGTATTATATAAGCAAAATTGTGCATACAAATGAAATTATACAAGGTATTTAGTCGAGAACTGTATATATTACAGAATACCTATGTTTATGTCTTATTATTCAAAATTTAATGTAAATTATATAGAACATGTAAAGCATTTCTTACTAACCAATCTCCAAAAGGAGGATTAAGTGTTGGTCCTGTATGTTATTTTTACATAAATACCTTGTTGCAAAACACTAACATTGTGCGTATATAATCTGAAGATTGGATATGTTTGTCTTAATACCTAATAAATAATTAAGTAAGCGAATATTTTTACAATTAAACTATTCTACAGTAAAATGGAAAATTTTAGCTTGAACAAACATTTTTTATTATAAACGATTAAAAATCAGGAGTTTTATCCAAAATGCAAAAGTTATTTGAAACAGGTAGATTAAATCTATGCATAGTATGATACAATATTTTAGATCACAATATAAATACCTAGATTATTGTTAGTTGCCAATAGGCTAAAAATATTATAATAATAAATAACATTTGCTGTCTTGTGTTATTATTGCTTTTTGGTAATTTAAGGCAACTTATTTGAATACCTTGATTTGACAACAAATTATTAAATTATGTTAATTTAAGTAAATATAAAATAATGCCATAAACATCCCTAATTTTTGAAATTTTATTCATAATATTAATTTAATGAGCAAATTGGGCAAGTCTCAAAATTTTCGTTTTCAATAATTTGTAAGTCGTGAAGGTAGGTAACATAGACAAGTGATAAATAAAATTTTGCTTATAATTTTTATACAAGGTTTAAAAATGCATACAATGTTATATGATGTATAGAGAGAAAAAAATGTAACTCGGCACAGTGTCATACAATACATTACTTTATCTCTTTACATTTTATACATACATTTCATAACACATATCTGATATTAAATAAAGACAAGTTTATAGGAAAAATGTTCATACACCACATATTTAAAAAAATTTGTCCTTCGTCATATAGTATCCCATTATTATCTGTTAAATGGGTAATGTGTTTGATACAGAGGACTTCATCATACTGCCAAAGAATTTCATGCCTGAGGATCCACCTGGAATGGATCCCATCATCATCCACATAAGTGCCAAGACCTGGGCAACTGCACAGATGATTGTGAATGGTGTGCTTTGGAGATGTAACGCGCAGTACAGTGTTGCTATTAATGTAAAGCCATATAAAGAGGTTGGCAGAGCTCTTTCTTTTGTAAACAGTGATTTCATGTGATTCCACGGCCCATATAAGAAGCTAAAGCTGCAAAAAATAAAATTATGTATTAATATTAATAAAATACTAGACTATTAGATAATATTTGTAATAAAGGAACAGACTGATTGAATAAAATATGAATTTTTCTTCCATCTTCCCAGTTTTAAGTATGTCATTATGAAAAAATAATCTCATAATTATGTATTTTGATGATTAGCAAAACATTTTTGTGTAAATTCAGGACATTTTTTGACACACTAAAATATTGACTTTACTTGCTTGAAAACACTAATCTCTGGATTTGCTAGACACATTTAAAATTACTCCTGAATTAAATGCAAAGTCTCATATAATAGCCAGTATAAAGTAAATCTAGCAAAACATAGTAAATGGAATTCTTGATGGTAAATTGTGATTCAGGCAGTAGGACCCCTTGTAACTGGTTTAGAGGGGGAATTGTTTTTTGCCTAGCAACAAAGCAAGTATCTTAGAAATTCAGAAGTAGCACTGCATATGTGGTAAATCTCAGGTACAATAAAAAATATCCATGAGTGACAATCACTACCAGGTGGATTTAAGAATTTTTGACAGCATCGCTACTGGTTCAAAAGTATCATCTCTCAAAGTATAAAGCTTCAAGTAAATGTGCAAGACTTTTCAAAATCAGCTATATAGTTCCGTTAGTATTGAGGAATATGCAGGGTATTTATGTTTAAAAATAAGGAGTATTCCTTTTGTAAAAATGGCATAAATGCTAGTAAAAGCACACTAGATTAATGCTTTAGTTACAAAGTAAAGGGTTTATTTTCTATCCAACAACAATAAAGATAATTCTTTAGCATGCCAATATCTTATTAGTCCATTAATTGTTTATTTATAGTGACTGATAAACATACGAAGGGGTGATGACACTATTATTGCCTTTGAGAAAACATTTTATTTCTTACAATAGATTTCTTAGTATGTTATAACAGGTACTGTATGTTTTTTACTGTTTACAAATAATCATTAGACTTATATATAAAGCATAGCTTTATATATTCAAATCTCATGTCACAATGTTTGTGAAACATAAAATATAGGATATATTCTCATTTTTTTTAATTGAAAATTGGTGAGGCAAAATGCTTTCTAAGAATTGTCATCCTAAAAAGGGGTTGGTGTGCGAGACAGTAATAAATTACCAATAATGGCATACATATTAAGAAATAATAAAAGAAAACATGTACTGGACATCCTTACTTACCTAAATATAAAAAACAGGCTTCCTAATGTGAATAGAAGCGCAAATTTTCTCGCTTGCAGCAACAACAGAGGTATATACAAGAAAGATAGAGTAAAACATAAAATACCGAGGAACAAACACACTCCAAAACCGAGGAATCTCTGCGTTCGGGTCTGAAACACATGAACATCGATATTAGCGCCAGTAACCTCGATATCAGTATGACACAGTTATTGTACGCAAAGTACACAAAGACTATTATTAACTGACATAACATACTTACCAAAGTGAAATATTCTTTTTGAACGTTCTCAAACCAACTCTCGTTCGAGTGACTGCTCGTTGGAGTCTCGTCTCTGTTTCTGGTGAAGAAACTCGGTGTGTAGTTTGAAAAACTAAACTTACTCCGACGATCGTTTTGCAACAAGTATTCGTCCAAATCCGATTTTAAGTTGGCCATTTTGGTTTCACTTCGTGTAAAACTAGTGCACTTTTACAAGCAATTTAATCGCACAAATTGATTGTCTACGTTTAATAACAGGTTTGTCATCAAAATACCACGGAAAATACAAAATTACTCTGCCCCTCTTATGACCTCATACACTGACAGTTCGAATGCAACTGACAGATGTCAATTACATTAGTGATGCCCGCTTATATCAATCATCGCTAAAGTATCCCGAAATCGATAACTGTAACGAATGATAGACTAAAATAAAGCGTACCATAGTCTGTATCGTCGCTGAAGTCGTCATGTACGTGTCTGCGGACGTTGTTATTGTATCGATCATGCGCACAAGGCGGGCATACCCCCCGCGTATCGCGTTCGTCTAAATCAGTGCTGCTCCCGTCCGAGTCAGGCATGTCTTCCTCGATGTGAATATCGTCTGGCTGCCTGTTATCGAGTTTCTCATTCGATGATAGTTGATTGTAGTTTTTGCGAGGCGGACGTGCTTCTGTGGACAAAGAGTTGAGTATTAGAATAAAATTGCCAATAACAGTACGATAGTCTTATTAATAGAGGCGGATATGATTGTATAATATAAACATTATAATAAATAATATGAATAAAGCGTCATGATTAATATACATATATAAGAAAGAATGTAAATAACAATGAAATTGTTGTTTTACTTGTAACGAATATAATTTGACTGATTTTAGGAATTTGATATAATGAACAGAATAAAATAAAAGATTTGAAGAAGAAGAAGACGGTATCTGCAGTATGTTACAGAATATATATTCGTGTTATGTAGTAAACAATCAGAAAAGTATAGAAGATTGAAATCAATGTGTGAGAGAATTATTACATAATTATTTATGAGAGTTTGTATATTGTACGCGGAAAATAGTCTTAAGGCTGAATCTAAATCCTATCCTATTACGATATTTACAATAAATTCTGTTATAGTTACAAGAGGTTTCATTCATATAATACTTATATTATTATGGTATTACTGAATGGAGGAAAACTGAATTAATTATAAAACATTCATAAGTAACTAGTCATCATGTCTTTTGTTATTATGTATTTTTTTTAATTTTATCGTAATTATGTCCATCAACTGAAATTAAATTTAAGCGTGAAATACACACACACACACACATACTCATATAACATGCAGAGTCTTATTTATAGATTACTAGCTGTGCCCGCGGCTCCGCCCGCTAAGGGTTAGGAGTTGAATTTTTGTGGCCTAAAACCTGACCGGAGGTCTCCTCGACAGATTAGTCAAGATTGCATCAAAACCCGTCAAGTCATTTTTACGTGATGCGCGGTCAAATAAACAGACAAACAGACAAAAATTCTAAAAACAGTTAAAATTTGTTAAGTTAGCGATTCTATTTTTCGAATATCTTCCATGTACAGATTTTCGACCCTCTTTAGCTTTATTATATGTATAGATATTAATAAGGCTAGGTAAAGTTTGTGATATTGAACGTCTAAAAATTGCGTGTAGCACTCAAGAGAGATTTTTGAAACATCTGTGAGTGTAATGAGAGTGAAAGGATGGTAGCTAATTTTCTTATTTTTAAACTTCTGTTAATAAATCTACTTGTTTTTAAAATTTTCAACATTTTTAGTAGGGTTTCGTAACCAAAGGTTAAGAATGGACCGTATTATTAAGACTCCGCTGCTCGTTCGTCTGTGTGTCCGTCTGTTTGTCATCAGGTTATATCTCATGAACCGTGATAGCTAGACAGTTAATGTATGTACAGATGATGTATTTCTGTTGTCGCTATAACAACCACTACTAAAAACAGAATAAAATAAATATTTAAGTGGGGATTACCTACGACAAACGTATTTTTTGCGCGTCTTTTGTAGAAAATGGTACGGAACCCTTTGTGCACGAATCCCTATTTCACTTGGTCAGATTTTCTTTGAATAAACCATTCTTACATGGATATATGTGTAAAATGGGGATGGACGTTTCAAATCTACCAAGCGTCTGTTTTTTTAGTTACTCCTCATCATGTGATCGTATCTGTTATATTTATTTGCGTTGATAAAAACGCTAGTTAAACAATCTATTTACGGAGCCAATATAATGTCCCCAGTCATATAGATACAACGATTAGGGACGGGCGATTCTCTCTAGTGGAATTATCGCTATAAAAGAGAGTAAACATCATTTACATTTGATTGGAGTCTCGCAGTAGATTGGACGTGTGACGCAAGAGCGGTCATTCCGCTAAGTGAATATTGACTTGTTCCTCCTGATTGCACTGCTCTGTGAGTATAGTAGAATATAGAATAGAGTAGAATATAGAATAGCCAACTTTACGGCAAATAAAGCATGAAATAAAGAACGTGGTTTATTATAGTATACAAGTAAATGAACATGTAGCCCACTGATAAAGAGTCACTGCTGATCATCTGTAATCAGTTTCAGATAAGACTGAAGAGCCTCGTGGACTGAGGCCTTTTATATAAGTTTTGTTTGACAGTAGGAATTTATTTCTGTTGGATTATACCTAATGTAGCGATTCTGTGTTGGGTTAGAAGATATAATTTCAGGTATAATAATACACACACACACATCTTCACGCCAAATCCCTAACGGGGTAGGCGGGACTATCGAGTGCCAAATGGTTCTGACATACTTGCCTAGCTTCTTCCACTTTCATAACTCTCCTCATACAAACACGCCGAT
>DWNR01003487.1:0-11748 GCA_018250455.1 Polygonus leo | reverse complement strand
GACAAACAGACAAAAATTCTAAAAACTGTTGGAACGTGTTCTGTTATCGATTCTAAATATCCCCAGCCATTTTTTTTCGAATATCTTCCATGTACAGCCTTTTGACCCTCTTTAGCTTTATTATATGTATAGATTGATAGATGTGTTTAATGTATACCAAAAAAGAGTTTACAATTCTTTAGTCACCAATTCCTTAAGACATGTATTAAAATATCCATGTGCAATAATAATCATAAATTTAGATGAATCGCCTTTTGTTTTATTTCTCAAAATAAGAAAAGATTAGCGGAAAATTCAAACAACAATAAAAATCCCCGAAAGAACATAGCTCACACTCAAATAAATTGTTCTCCACATAATAGCGAAAGTTTCTCTCGTAAGCAAATACCAAGCCTCCGGAGTTCTCCACCTTATTAACTGTTATTAATCTGCGCTTCCAGCAAGGCCTCGTTCAATCATAACTGTCCAATAATAAATATTCACGAAAACAAACGAGGTTGTTTTAATATTTGTAACTTAGTGGAACATTCAAACAAAATAATACGTGCTTCAGAATGCGATCGTGATGATGATAAAGGGATTGAGAGAGTTAGTGCTGATAATGACAAGGTTTGTATAGAAAGTGATTATGATGATTTTGATAATGAAGTAAAAAGTAATAATGCATTTGTTAACACCCACGCAACACAAGACCTACTTCTTCATGCACTGAAACTTATGTACATACAATTTCTATACATACTACAATTATTATCAGAGTATGCGCATGGAATACTTTCCGATTGACATTACAATCAGAAAACCCCAATAGTAATTAACTTAATTTGATTGAGTAAGTTGTATCGAGACCCGCAGACACTAAAGGACAAACATATTCTGAAGTCACCAGGATTGAGTCTCTTGTGAATTGTAATTTGCAGTCTCATTGATAACTAATAGTATTCTAACAGTATAGACAGTTTGTTTAAAAGACAGCAACGTTCCAATTTAGAAAAGTTATTTACCTTGATATTCAGAATCTTGAATAATTTTAAACATTTAAAATGTATTCTTACAAGTTTAAAAGATATGTTTATATATTCTCAACGTCTTTAAAAATTATTTTAATCTTCACGTATATGGAGCCACCGGAGATTGTCAGGAGATGAGGTTGCATGAAAATAGAAAAGCTCTCTTTCATATTTATTTACTTATAATGGTTTTAGAAACGATTTATAGAGAAAACCTGAGTGGCATAAATTGAAGCCTCTCGCGCCAGAGCAAGCTCTAACCTCTGATTTTTCGACATCACGTAATTTGTACAAGTAATTTATCATCTGCTTGACAGTGACAGAAAACATTGTGGTACATGGCCGTTAAATGTATGAAATGGCGTGAAACAAAGAGGTATCAATAAAGGAATACATTCTATGTTTAGAACAATAATGAAGTCTTTAGACAATGATAACAAAACATATACATATGTGGTGATTGATGTTGTGATGATTTTGTTAAAAGCTAGTTGATGCTCGCTGTTTCGATTCAAATTCTAAGAGTTTTACCCCATACAATTATAGATTTTTGAAAAAAAATAATGCGTCTTGCTCCTGAAGTTTCATGAAAATTGTTTTTTATCATATAAAGGTAGCAAACGAACATGCAGTCCACCTGATGGTATGTATGTGGACATCAGTAATCATCCCCAAGCACAATTAAATCATACCTAAGATTGATCTCGGATGCGTTGCTACCCCTGAGGATTCAGATATTCGCCTCGTGTATAAGTATAGCCGGCAATCACGCCTCTCCAAACCGACGCACATAAAATGCTTCAGGATTATGAGGGTGATACCTCCCCGGTCGAACAAAACGAGTTCTACCACCTGGCAAACTGGCTTCAAGAGTTTGAGATTATTTCGTTTGAACACTTAAAATTGTATGCTGTTTATACGTAAGGATAATAGGATGGTAAAAGAAAATCTTATTCTACTTTCCTTACCTTCGCTCTCTACACGAAACTAAAACATATTTTCACGTAAGGAAAAGTAATTAAGTCGTGTAAGTTAACGCTACCGGAGATTGTAGGAGATTAGTTAGTACTCAGATAGAACGGATTTCTGCGTATTAGTTTATTTTAGTTCCTACCTTTAATATACTTGGTAAACTTTGTTATTCGCATCTTCATAGACTATTTTATCGACAATTTAATAAATGCTACATGAACAAGAATAAATATACAGCATGAGATTGAAAGCAAAAGAGCTACTTTAATATTTGAAGAACTTCTAGTTTATGTTTCATCATAATCAACTTGTTACCTTTTCACTAATAATGTTTTACAGGAGTGAAATTATAGATTAGCAAAAAATGGAATAAATTCATGCAAAATGTAATAAATTAATATAATTTGCTTTTATCATTTTATATTAATTCATATATTAATAAATAAAACGTGATAATAATGTAGTATGTATAAAAATTATATGTAAATAAATTTCAGTGCATGAAGAAGTAGGTCTTGTGTTGCGTGGGTGTTAACAAATGCATTATTAATTTTTATATTCATTATCAAAATCATCATCATCACTGTCCATAAAAATCTTGCTATTATCATCACTAAGTCTCTCATTCCCTTTATCACCATCACGATCTCGTTCTGAAGCACCTATTATTTTGTTTGAATGTTCCACTTTCACTAAGTTACAAATATTAAAACAACCTCGTTTGTTTTCGTGAATATTTTTAAATGATCACTGCTTTTTTGTAAAACATCGAGGAAAAGCCTATATGCACAATAATACTCTAAAAAATCAATGATGTACGTAGTCATTGGTGTACGTAGAATTTTGCCAGCGCGGTCGACAGCCTAAATCCATCTTATTGTGAATGAAGTATTCCCAGACTATATAGAATATACTCAGCTAATACGGATACAATTTGCCATTACTACGTAACACGGTAAAACCACCGACGTAGTCAACCTCAATCAGGTATGCCATATCATGGATAGGCATTAAATCACTACAAACTACCGACCGCTTCCTTTGTGTACCGACTGTTTGCTAACTGCGGCCGGGCTGGTAATTATCGGCCAATCCCAAATTAAATAGTCAACTGAAGCATTGCGACTGTTTTTGGTTAAGATTTATTGCCAGTTTTTATACGATTTAAAAGTGGCCGTAGGCGTTTCTATATTTTATCATCTAGAGTTCATATTATCATCTCGAAAATGTAATATTTTTTTAGTTATTACTTTATGTGCATTTTCCATCACGAATAGTTTTGTTATTTGAAATGTTAGATAAATAGCTTTAGAAGTAGTTTTTTAACAAAGCATATTTCCAATTTAATGAAATACTTTAGTTATTCATTACACACACACACACACATCTTCACGCCAAATCCCTAACGGGGTAAGCAGAGAGTATCATTATATAACAATGCAACATACACTAAATCTATGTTTAAACTGTCGTAAGTATAACAAAAATTACTGATTTATTAAACGAACAAGGCACTATATACACACAAATAATACTAATGATGGAGATTAATTTACGTTTCATAACATTGTAACGTTACCTTAAATCACAAACTTGCTACAAATTGCCGACCGTTTCCTTTGTGCGCTGATTGTTTGCTAACTGCGGCCGTTTGGCTGTTAATTAACGGCCACTTCCAAGTTAAATAGTGTTTTGATGAAGTTGGAACACGGTTGAGGGGCTTTTTACGTTTTCTGCTGTTATTTTTATGTAACAAATGTGCTACCCAAAAATGTAGTCAACGTGGCCAACTAATTACTATTACGAAGATTGTATTATCTAACTATATAGGCTAACACTGCCTTTTGCTTGAGATACTAGTATATAATACAGGTGCTCCTTATCTAATTATCCCGTGTTATATTAGCAAAATGAATTAACGCATTTGTTTAATTTTTACATGACATTGAAAGGAGAAGTGTGGGTACATGTATTACCCTTATAAAAACTTTTATACCGCTCTTCAAGTTTCAGTACAGAGGGTAACCGCTGACGCTCGTCTATTCAAGGCCACAACAATTCCTTTTGGAAAATAAATAGACATATATTATAGTCATGTCTGCTAAAATTGACTTAAAGAGTAAGATTTTTACCATTCTTTTCCTAAAATACGTCAAAATGTTTCAAATTTTCAAATCATTATAATCAAAATTATAAATACAAGAAAAACAACTTTATTCTTTATGTTAAAGACGAAGTTTTGATAGGTACATAAAAACTTCTATTACAATATGAATTTTTACAGACTTACTTAAATGCTTTCTTGAAATTGTTAAAAATTTCAAAATTATAAAAACAACATTATGACAAGATAGAAACTAAAAGAAATTTACTCCTCCTGTTATAAACATTTAAAACTTATCTTATACGATGCATTTCCAAGATAAGTCTAACAATAGGCGAACCGCAATTATATTGGTAAGATAATTACGCGCAGTCTATTAACAGGGGCTAAAGAGCAATAAGCTCTATGATAACGGGACGCAAAATGATACAATATTAACTATTACTCCATTTCAACTAATTGGAGTGCTATTAATATCGAATTCCAGTTCTGGAATTGGTCAACTTAGAGCATGAATGGAAATAGCGGCCGTAATGAAGTGAATAGGATAGGACAAATTTAATATAAAGAACAAAGTATACTTATTAAATTTAAATTAAAGTATAGGTATATTTATACTGTAAATAAGCAATTTTATTAGTAATAGCATATTTTTAATAGTATGAAATAGCTTAGGATAAGCAATAATAAAATCAAATCAATCAAAATCAAAATATTTTTATTCAAAATAGATTAATTTTGAAAGTCAAGAATCTACCTCCGTTTCCAAGATGTTTCGCTATGAAGAAGAAACGGCTAAACAAACTCCATAACAAACATCTTTTAAACAACAAATAGATATACAATGGATGATCTTAATTCTATCTATGTTTTGTGGAGCTGGAATCACAGCTTTACTTTAGACCATACATTATTATCATTTAAAAAGTAAATTGTTTTATAATAACCTAGATATTTATACCTAGATATTATATTCCAAACGAGCTTGCAGTCCTGCCACTTGCTGCCCTTGAACGTTAGTAAACATCCACGAGTATGAAAGAGTCCTACCTGAGATTGGTCACGGATATGTTATATGTGTTATATAGCCTTGTCGTGTTATATCGACTCGTATACACATCGCTGACAAACACGCCTCTTCGAACCGAACGGAAATTAATTGCTTCACAGAGGGTTATGAGAATGGCGGTGGTACTCTACTACTCTACTACAGTTGCTGGTAAAATTAGTGAGAGCTTAGTACAAGTAGTGAGGGCCTAGCAGTGACAATCTAGCGGTTAGGACTCCACCTTTCACGATACAACTTCATGCATATGGTTTTTTAAGAATCTATATCTATCCTAATAATACAAATCTGAAGAGTTTGTTCGTTTGAACGCGCTAATCTCAAAAACTAGTGTTTCGAATTGAAAAAATATTTTTGTGTTAAATAGTCTAGTAATAGTTTATTGAAGAAGGTTATAGGCTATTATATAACATCACGCTACGACTATTAGAAGTGGTGTTTTAAAGAAAAATGTTGTAAAAACGGGGAAAATTTGACCCACTCTCTCTTATATGACGCAAACGAAGTTTCGCGGTTCAGCTAGTCTATATATAAAACGACAGCACGAAATCCTTTGCATACCAATCTAATTCACACTTATAAGATTAAGAAAAATACCTATACTTATTAAATGAAATTTAAATTTTCACTCTATTTTTATTCACGCTCCAAGCGACCGTACTACAAGCAGCTCTCTATTCTATTTAATGTACTATTGATGTTATGAAAATTCGCTAATGGAACCGTAATTATAGGCCCAAAAAAGGTCCTTCTATTTGTATTCTAGACATTTCCAAGGCAAATATTATGTTAGGATTTTTTCTGAGAATCGTTAATGACACTTGGATAGTCAATGTCCTCTTCAATTTGGGACTCGACCTTTATAACTAATATAGTTTTATTTTTAGGGTACTGTGCATACAAAGTGCCAACGGAACGTTATTTCTAATACGGCAATGTCCGTCAGTCCGTTCATCCATCTGCGACCATCCATCTCTTCATACATATAAGACTATTTTACTATATTTATTTTTCTGAACAAACAAAGTACAAATAAAGTACAAATGAAAGATGTGTTGCTCTGAAAATTCAAAGAATTTATTTACAACGTTCTACATTTTACACACATAATACAAATTATAATTCACTATAAAACAAACCTTAAAATTCAAAGAAACGACATCAGAAGTCTATTTGTCACTCCTGTTCCTGTTTAAATTATTTTTCATGCCAAGACAACAACGCCATGTTTCATCTCATGCTTTCTTACAATGTGGCGCCATCTATAAAAATACTTGAAACAAAACACCGAAAGACGCGTGTCAATTTTAAATATTTAAAAGGAATATTAGGTATTCCTTTACATACATATTTTATATTAAAATCTTCATACATATTCTGGTAAAATATACAGTGCATTAAAATAAAATACTTATAATACATTACGTACAATTCTACCCCATGAATAAGGGATTCGAACTTGGGTACATCGGTTTTTGTTAAGTCTATACAATAAACACCACCAAAACCTTTGTATATCAGCACGACTTACTCTTCACCGGTTTTTCTTTTCGTACCCAATTAAGAAACCAATAATCTTATGATCTCACTTCTCTGTAATGTATACCTTGTAAATAATACGTTTCGAAGTGGAAAATAGTTTTCCAGAAGTTATTATAAAAGAAGTTACAGTAGAAAAACTATATATGTATATTTTTATCCTATAGAGGTATTTTAATGCATTCCACACAATGGAATATTCCTTGTTTCTCTGCAAGACTTTTACGAATAAATTTATGGTGAAAAAACTACTATTCAATGATCATTTTGTTTAAATTGCTGAGCTGCAAAATAGCGGCTGTCTAGAACAGAGATTATTTCATTTTTTTTTATTGAATAAATGAGCATGCAGCCCCCCTGATGGTAAGTGCTCACTGCCGCCATAATAGACATAAGTAATCATACGCAAGAACGATCGAATCGTACCAAGGGGCAATGTGTAAACGACCAGACCCTATTTCTTAAGGATAATATTATAGCTCCATTTATGTTATCTTGATATTTATAAACTTTAAAAAAAAGTTAGTACTTCAATTGCTGTATAACTGCCACATCTAATTAGTTCGTTATTCAAGATTCTGTATGTTGGTTTTGAAGGGCGGAGAAATCCTATGAGATCACGACTTTGTTTTCGGAGACAACAAGAAATCTGATATCTATCTCTAGATAATGTTAAGCCTTGTCCTATTTTAGGTCAATCACAGATGCCATATGCCGAACACTCACTAATCTACTAATCTAACTATAAATCATTATAAATTCTGTACCTATAATTTAGGCCGTAATTTGGAGAGTACAGAAATCTGAACTGAAGAAGGTTATATCACGATTTTATTGTGATGGCGATAAATTTGGATTAACGTATTATTTTCTGTTCCAGGTAGGAGGTATGCGGGCTAAAAAGATACCCGCTGCCTTGCTGCTACTCTTCGCAATAGACTCCTTACACGCGAATCGGAGGAAACAGAAGGAGAAAATCATCCAGCCACTGACAAACATATGCGACATAAGCGACAGAGATTCAAAAGTACACTGCTATTGCGAATACAGTCAAGAAATAAACGAAGCAGTCAAAACAGAATGCTGGGTCTTCAACGGAGGCATCGAAACCACAGATCCACTATGGGCAAGCTTCAGCTCCCAATCCAATATAGAAACGCTAGCGTTCAACGTCCGAGCTGATGGAGGTCTCAGTTTTGTTCCAACCAGAGTAATGAGATACCTCAGAAAACTAAAACACTTCAGCATAAAGTTTAGCTCGATTCCAAAGATCGAAAGTCATACGTTTGTAAATATCACATCGATCCACGAAATGACCATGACGAAAAATCAGATAGCAGCTCTAAGTAAATACGCATTTTATAACTTACCCAATCTAACTATCCTCACTTTAGACGAGAACAGAATAAAGAAAGTCGAGACGGACACATTTTACGAGCTACCGTCTTTGCAGAAACTTTTCTTAACTAGCAATAACATAAGTACCTTAGAGGATGGAGCATTCAGGCATCTCGTCAACTTATTAGAGCTAGAACTGGATAGGAATAACATAAGTGAACTCAAGAAAGAATGTTTTGATGGGCTCGCTAATCTGAAACGTCTAGACCTAAGGAGAAATAAGTTAGTTATACTAAATTCGTTCACATTTACAGAGTTGTGGAACCTTCAAGAGTTGTTGTTAGATTATAATGAGATTTATATATTAGCACAGAGGACTTTCGATGGACTGTCACAGCTGAAGAAGTTAAGCATGAGTCATAACAAGCTGGTGACGTTAGTAGGTGGATTGTTTGAGGGAGTCCGTGGATTGTCCGCCTTAGATTTAAGGTATAATAAGCTAAAGAGATTCACTTTCGATAATCTCAAACCTATTTATGATAATTTGAAGACGCCGAAGAGTTACATCTATTTGGAAGGTACGTAAATGTATTTTTTGTTTACGTATGTGAAAAAAATGTGCGATAAAAATCGGAACGTCATCTTTTCACTTTCTGACTTTTGCTGATTTATTTATAGCGTTTATGTTCTTTGAAAAATCTTAACAACAATGAAACCTGTGGGTTCAAAAAGTGTCCATCAAATTTGACCGGATTACACACTTTCATCAAAATTTGTTATGAACTTTTATGATCAAATATCGCGACACAGTATTTTATATCTATACATAATAATAAAGCTGAAGAGGGTCGAAAGTCTGTACATGGAAGATATTCGAAAAAAAATAGCTGAGGATACTTAGAATCGATAACAGAACACGTTCCAACATTTTTTAGAATTTTTGTCTGTTTGTATGTTTATCTGTTTGTCTGTTTATTTGACCGCGCATCACGTAAAAATGGCTTAACGGATTTTGATGCAAACTTGCCTAACTGTCGAGATGACCCCCGGCCAGGTCTTAGGCCATAAAAATTCAACCCCTAAATGGAGGGGTAGCAGGCGTTAATTAATATTATACTCGTTTCGCCGTTTGTCATTTTCGAAATTTAAGTAATCTTTGCATTTGAACTTTGTAAAACAAATAAATTTCCTTAGGATTGAGCACTAAAAACCATAATATATTCTGAAATATGATGGATGATGGTATTTAAGAAGGAATAGACATGAACGGAGCCGTGCAATATAAATTTACCACAAGCTTAGGCCTTACTTCTTAGCAGAATATTTACTGTAGTAAATATTTTCGTACCTGCTACCGGCTTTACTTAACATCAGGCGGTATTTAGTAATGTTCATTTATTTCGCTGTTAGCTACGGGCATAAATAATGGAGTGCTTTTAAATTTCAACTTATCGCCTTCGAAATAGGCTGCTTTAAAATATTGTGAATAATGTAATTTTTATTGAGAAATTGAAGTACCTACACTAATATTGATTTAATTAAAACAATTGAGCTATAGCCGTGAATATACTTTTATCGTTACTGAAGTCCGTTATGTTGTTGAAACAAATTTCGTTCCAGGTAAATGATACTTCATGAAGATACTCAAAATAAAATTTTAGATTTATTTAAATAATTTTAAAACTTTTACAGTAGGTAAACTGATATAATAAAGTTGAAGTACTTGTTTGTTTGAACTCGCTATTCACTGAAAAACCGTATTCTGTATATAACCTACTTTTTCAAAAGTTAAAATATTTACCATAGAGAGAAGTTAAACTAATAATATAAAAAATAATCGCCCAAATGCAAGCTGAAATCAAAAAACAGGAATCCTTCCATGCTACCAACCCACTTACCCTCGTGGCGCAGCGGTCACCATACTGGTCTGCCGCACAGAGGGTCCCGGGTTCGAATCTCGACCAGACAGAAATTTGAATGATAAATTCGGATTTTTGTACTGGGTCTGGTGTTTATGTATACGTCTTGTGTGGGTCCATGGCACCCACGATACAAAGAATCTTAGTGTGGGTTATGAGTGTATAAGGTGTTATTAAATTTTTAACATAGCAAAGATCTTGCAATCGGCCTTTTATTCAGTGGTGATTACTAATGTCAACCCCAAAGTAGGTATCGATGAATCGTAACGTGTGGTTGATCGTGGATGTATTGCACATCCGAGGACTAAGGTGTTCACCTCGTATGTAGTTATCGCCAGCAACAACACTTCTTATTGTGGAGAGCCAAAACGAAAATACAAGAATTGCTTTACGCAAGATTACGAGTATAAGGGTGACGCCACCACTTCGGTGGAACTTCACAATTCTATCGCCTAGCTTATTTACTTGATATTATCGGTAGGATGAATAAAATAAGAATCGATGGAATTCTACGGCATAAAAATGTATAACGTCATATAACTTACATTTTTCTATTTTTGAAATCTGATCTGATTCTGGTACGGGATTCATCCAAATCCAAATCCGAAACAGTTCTGTTATTCGTAATTTTAAAAATAAAGCAATGTATTGAGTTTCATTTAAATTTTAATAACTTTAACATCGTAGTTTCATATCCGTTTGTTTTTTAGCAGTTTATATAAAACTAGCATAATAACAAACATAAATTACTGCCCCTTATAGTCAATAATATAATGCTTCTTTAGTATAAAAGGCGACGCTTTTAACGTCACGTAACTTGGTTTTCGTTACTCGATACCTTTCTATCACAAGCTGGTGTTTATCTTCGTCTTCAAATAAATCGTATGTAAGCGATGATACCGCTGAGTATACTTCAGACAACTGGAAAAATAAAGAAATGGCAGCATAATATACGATTATGTAAATGAATTAGAAAAATATCTGTTAAAAATGTAACGTCTAGTATCTAGAATACGAAAGATTGATATTGAAAATATTGATTTTGAAAGATACTGGGGTATCTCAGATAAAATCAAATACGTATTTTAATAAAAGTTTATTTTATTAGTGAGACTTGGACTCATTAGGTTCCGTAGCAACAGGCGTTTATGACTTCGTTTGTTCGTTTATGTATACTGTCAGCAGCAATCTAGTTGACTGCAAAGTCAATTAGATTAAATTTTACATGAATTTTTAAACGATTTTTTACCATATATCTTTGTACTAAGTTTTAAACATAATACCTTAGTTTAGTAAGTCACTTTTCAAGTTTTAGTTATTTATTATATTATAACGGCATGGAAATTTATAACGTCACATAATTTGCATTTTAACGGACTTCAAAAAAATTAGGTTATCATTTTGTTTGTATGTTTATTCCAAGTGTGCTTTACTGTTCAAAGATACTGTCTTGGAACAGACGAACAGACATCTAGACAGACGTATAGAAAAGTTTATTGTTCGGATCCCGTTAGCACCATTCTTTAGAGAACCCTGAAACATCAACATTGTCACCTCATGACGCTCATTACACGACACCCTTCTATCGCAAGCTGGTGTTTATCTGTTTCCAAATAAATCGTCTGTGAAGTGACGATACCGCTGACTATACTTGAAACACCTGAAAAAATATGGAAATGGCAGCATGAATACGTTTACGTTAATGAATCAGAACGGATTCGGGTGAAGATTTGAAGTATATCTATACATATAATAAAACAGTAAAATTCGAGTGTCTGTACATTGAATATATTTACGAAA
>DWNR01003486.1:0-11748 GCA_018250455.1 Polygonus leo | reverse complement strand
TTCATAACTCTCCTCATACAAACACGCCGATTTCGGAGACTCTTGACACCTCCTTCAGACAGCACACGATCAATACAAAAATAAAAAATAAAAAAAATTGAATACTTACGTGAAAAGTTTCCAATAGATGTCATTGTAACCAGTAGGAATTTATTTTTATATGCAGTTCGAAAAACGCCAAAAGTACTTATTATTTATTCTTATTATACCCATAGATGTGAATATTCTGTGAAAATTCCAATTATCCACCCTTTACAGTTCAAAAGATAATCTTAAAAAACTGTAACACGGGACGACGGCGAAAATAGCAGTCGCTTGTACCTTTTGATTTAATTAAAAAAGAAAATTTTTCATTATTACTATTTGTTAACCCAAAACAATTAAATACTAGTCGGATTTATATGCGAAAAGTTCCCTGTAGATGGCGTTGTAACGAACAGTTTTGTGTAGTTTTTTGAAGTGCAATTAACACTTATTGGCCTTTTTAAGCACGTTATGCCAGTATGTTAACAATAACGTAGCTATATATTAAGAATTTTATTTGATGTTGTGGCAACTATATTAAAGTAACTAACTTTCAAACTTTAGGAACTTTATTGACCGTTGACAAATTCATAAATCTTTGACTAATCAGTAATTTTTTCAGAAGCCCCACATTGACAAATTAATTAATCCTTGACTAATCAACCGATACTTGCATTACAGAGGCACCAGAGAACCCGCAGCTGATCACGCCACCGCAAACCAACTTCAAGGAAGGCGATGTGCTGATGGCCCAGTGTGTGGTGCCTAATGGTAGACCGGCTGCTAAGATCACCTGGTTCTTGGGTGAGTTGGTCAACATGATTATATTTTTCTTTGTTTTTATTTAAAACACTAGCTCACTTAGCGGTAATGGATATATCTAAATTAGGTCATAAGTTACAACGTGTAGGTACGGTCGGCCAAAGAACTGGTTTACCACCCTAAGGTTGAATGCCGCTTGCAGATTCATAGACGATAAAGGTTAGTTTCGCTTGCAGATAGATCTGACAACTTTTATCGCCATCTTTATATCATTATTAAGAACGATACGTGACATTTGTTTTGTTCTTAGTTTTCAATTTTGAACTTTAATGTAATGTTTAATGACTAGGAAACTAAATGCAAACTGGTACACCACTTTCTTGCCCCACCGTACGTACATACAGTTTTTCTATATTAATAGATAAGAATATATATAACACAATAACTTAAATAGGTAAAATAAATCTTAAACTGTATTATGTATGTAGTTTGTAGAAATAAATAATAATAATATGTACATACACAGTAGTATTGTCCATATGGACATCACGCAAATTATAAGTAAATGAAAATAGAATAAAATATCTTTGTGTACAGAAATAACCCCACAAGCAGGCCCTGCAATATTTATAACAGGGAGAAGATTACTTTATGTTTACATTACAAAATAAGTAAAAAATAAACAAGTTGCTTCTAAGCGCGTAAGAGCGGCTGGCGACGGAACCTCGGTACCTCTACACAACAAGCGTCGCCATGCCAAAAACTAGTCTGATCTATCGGATTACATGTTTCACATCATCAAGTTGACTAATTACAACAAGTGGACTAATTACGAGAAGCTGAGTAATTAAACAAGCTGACTAATAATTTAAAACACTTGACTAATTTAAATAATCTACGTACATAACTAAAAACACATGACTAATTATAACAATATAATCCACAGATGAAGAACAGCTCCTCGTAGGCATCCACCAGCCCATCATCTCCTCGGAGCCAGGCTCAGAACTCCAGACCATCAGCCAGAACCTATCCAGGAGTCTCCAAGCTGATGATGGTGGTAGACGTCTCGTATGCAGAGCGCAGCATGAAGCCCTGGAGTCGCCTAAGGAAGCTGCTAGACAGCTGATTGTTCACTGTAAGTAGATCCTTCGATTTGAATACTCTTTGCCTTTTTTTAATAGTTGGCGTCATATAGGAGAGAGTGGAGTGTTTTTTGCAACATTTTCGTTGATACTCCGCTCCTATTCATCGTAGCGTGATTTTATATAGCTTATAGCCTTCCTCAATAAATGGACATTGAACACAAAATGGATATCTAACACAAAAATAATTTTTCAATTCGAACCAGTAGTAAAAAACATGTTTGAACGCACTAATCGCAATAACCTGGAATTATTGCGATTAGTGCGTTCAAACATGTTTTTTTTATTTACAACTTAATTAAGACCTATATTCAAGAAAATATACAAACTTTTTCCATACTTACATAACAAATAATATTTACAATGATTCTTTAATTTACAAAAACTACTAAGTACCTAAAAAAATCAAAACAGGAACAAAATACATACAAAAATAAAAAAACAAAACGACCATAAAAAATAGTCCCCCCATCACTGACTTTGGGCAAGGTCCCCAAGATAACATGTTCTTAGCTTTTTCACCAATTTCTTGTCGTCTCATTCCAGACCCACCCAAGCGCGTCGAACAGGGCCCGATCACGATCTTCGGCCTCAAGCTCGGCGCGGAGGGCCGTCTGAACGTGACGGTGCGGTCCAGCCCGGCTCCCGCCGCGCAGTGGGCGGTGGGCGACCTGCTGCTCACGCCCGAACATAGCGACGAGCAGGCTGCTGCTGTGGCTCTCGAGCCGCTGCATCTGGTGAGTGGGTTGTCGGTGGCGGCTGCTGTCAGAGTGACGGGTGATGTCAGAGTGACGGCTGTCAAAGTGGCAGACGCTGTCAGAGTGACGGGTGCTGTCAGAGTGACGGCTGTCAAAGTGTCAGACGCTGTCAGAGTGACGGCTGCTGTCAAAGTTGCAGGTGCTGTCGGAATGACAGTCGCTGTCAGAATAATAGTTGCCATTAGAATGATAGTGGCTGTTACAATGACGGCTGCTGTCAAAATTACAATTACCTTTGGAATGACGGTCGCTGTTATAATTACGGCTGCTGCCAAAGTTAACGTTGCTGTCAAAGTAAAAGCTGCTGTCAAAGCTGCAGGTGCTGTCAGATTGAAAGTTGCTGTCTCAGTGACGGCTGCTGTTATAGTTACAGTTGCTATCAGAATGACTGTCGCTGTCATAGTGACGGCTGCTGTTATAGCCACAGTTGCTGTCAATAATGACAGTCGCTGTCAAAGTTAAAATTGCTGTCAGAATGACGGTCGCTATCAAAGTGAAAGTCGCTGTCACAATTACACATCGTCACTCATTATCAATGGCAGTCAATTATTGACTCAACTACTCAAGCGATTCATTGTTACTTTCATTGACACTTGCACTATCATTGTCAAAGTTACTGTCAAAGTCATAATTATAGTCACAGCCAATAGTCACAGTCAACTGGTACAGGCATAGTTTCTCTCCCTCTCACATACGTATCATGACGTTGTAAGTTGAAATGTTAAATGAAAAACTGGATGGCGTTGTACTCCATTGTAGATTTTTTAATTTGAAATAATTTAATAAATATGTATTTTTTACATTTAGTATTTGTTGCAGCAGTGATAGTGACAAATATTCTGCTAAACATTCATAAATATCTATCTATTACAACCAGACAAGCTGGTGGGATGACAATAAAGTCACTTAGACTTTATATAGGGTTTTGATGGCATCCTTTGGCTAAGGAACCCTAAAAATTGGAAAATTAGTCTCAATAACACACACAAACAGTTGGTAGAACTCACGTAGTTCTTCCGGGGAGGTACCACAGCCACCCTTATAATCCGTGAACCAATTCTTGTGTTTCGGTTTGGAGAGGCGTGGTTGCCGGCTATACTTACAAACGAAACGAACATCTTAGTCCTCAGTAGCACCGCATCTGTGATCAAACTTAGGTATGATTTGATTGTACTTGGGAATGATTACTGATGTGGCAGTGACCACTTACCATCAGGTGGACTGCATGCTCGTTTGCTACCTCCATTCATTGAACAGATAGAAACTTACATATATTTTGTTCCAGGGCGGTGGCTACTACAACGTAACCCTCATTCTGCGACGCATCGCGAAGGAAGACGTGGACAGGACTTACTACCTCCGTGTATCCAACGACTTGGGTCGAGAGGAATTTGCTGTGAGACTCAGCACCATGGATGAACCAGCTGGTGAGTAAAGTAGTTTTAATAGTCAATAGTATCAGATGTTAAAATATCTTTTCATTTAATCATGACGACCCGCAAGGCTCAGCGGTCACCATACCGGTCTGTCGCACATAAAGTTTGGGTTTGATTCCCGACAGAACAGACAAATTTAAAGGATGAATTTGAATTTCTGTTCTGGGTCTGGGTGTTTGTGCATACGTCTTGTGTGTGTCCATGGCACCCACGACATCCTTTAGTCTGATTCATAATTAGGTGTCCAAAATGTAAACAAAGGGGTTGACCTAGCAATAAAATAGGTTGCTAATGGTAGAATCCTATTTTTGAGAATAAAAATCTAATGAGACTACATTAAAATAATAAATTAAATAAATTAAGATGAATTTAAATTTTGCAATACATAGTTTTGAATTAATTTCGTTTCATACACCAATAATAATAAAAGACAAGATTTAAGGTAGAAATTTAAATTTGATAATGGTAACACGATATCGGGTAATAATCGGGATTCGAAACATTTTTTGTGTAAAGGTAACACAAAAAATGTTGGCGTGTCGTAGCTGTAATTTTACGAAATTTTGTAAGAAAATAGAAATAATGAAAAAATAAAATGTTTAGCACATCTGCAATTATATTTTGACATTGACATTTGTTTGTTTACATTTTGGACACCTAATTATGAATCAGACTATAGTCATGTTTACAAATAATTGTCAAATCCATTTGCTAATTATACAAGAGGTGACCATTAAAATACTATAGCAGTCAGGATTTGAAACGCAAATCTTGATCAGCTTAGTAAAGGACTTATGAGCAGTTCTTTTACAGAAATCTTGTGTGACGTTAACCACTTACGTTGGTAAGGTGGATTGAAGGTGGTTGGAAGGTGGATTTTCTCGTTTGTTGTTTCAATGTATAAATAGTCATGCTGGCTAGGCAGTCCAATATATTCAGATATTTTTTATTCTATAGGAGTGAAAAAATACTTGCTAAGGCGTCGAATATGCCATGCCACACGGATGATCACAGACACTTCGCCCCTTCTGTGGTACGACTACAAGAGAGGCAAGACAATTAAATAAATGCTCTACTACTATAATAAAATAAAAGAAATGCGGTATAAATTAAGGAATACCCTTAATACTAATGTGCAACTACAAGTAAAATTATAAGTAGAATTAGCTATGGATTTAATTCTTCTTATTTTGATGAAGTAAATATTTCCAAGAACTCTGCCTTTTCATTCCATAGTTGTCGAAGTCTTTTATAGGCTATGACTATGTCAGGGGAAATGGACGTAATCTTTTACAGCTAACTTTACACCTTGTGACCATTACATTATGTTAATTGAATTCTTACAGTTTATGGCGGATCACAAAGCCAGGCCAGGTGAGGCCGCCCCACCTTGCAGTTAATTAAGGGCCAGTAAACACTTTACAAAAACCATTTCGTTTTAATATCTTCCCATTTAAAACGAAAGCGCCCTTTGAAAGGTCCTAGTAACTTATATAGGATCAAATGGTTCGTTCTGCACATAACTCAATTAAATAGAAGTAATCATGTTACAATACGCTATAAAATGTTAAAATTACGTTTCAAATTGTATTTGTTACTGACTCAATTAAGTAATTATCATAATTTTCAATATACAATATTTCAGAATGTTTTATTGACTTCAGTAATAGGTACAATATTCAATAATAATAGGTTACAATATTTTTTAATTAAAATATATTCGTCTACCCTTTGCGAATTTAACTTTAATATTGTACATTCCATCACTACAGTGTAATATTCTAGTAAATTCTGCTTCAATTAAAACAAAATTGCACGAAGTTACTGCTTTCTAACTCATGCAGTTTCTCTCTAATTGAAACTAATGGACGGTTGGATTTAAAGAGCTCATATATCTTGGGATCATTGTATCCAAAGCCTTATTTACTTCCAAAATCCAATAATGATTTAATTTGGGAATTGTTGAAGAAAAATATACATGTTTAGTATAATGATGCATTGGATCTGATTCAGCTAACATTAAATCTACAAAAAAATGTTTTAAAATAGTAATGAAACGTTTGCTATTGTTTTTTTCTAGCCTGCTTTAAAAGTATTGAGCAAAACTTATTTTGGAATATTAACATAAATATGTACATTAACACTTAAATAAGAACTTGTTTTTGAAAATATTTTAAACTTTTATTTATAGCAGAGTTCAGGGATTTTCGAATTCATCACCAACTGGCATCTTTAGGCTCCTTTCAATTGAGTTCACAGACATCGTGTATCTACCTAGAGGATTTTTAATAAAGTAAAGAAGACGTAAAGTTGTCGTAAAACCAACACTGCTGGCATTCGCCCGACCAACGTCTTGTCTGTCTTTCACATAATTGACTATCGTCTGCTGAATATAATTCTGTTTAATTAAACTGAGGCTAATTAAATTCCGTGCTCGCCTATTTTCATGATGGCAATAAAATTTAGAATATTTCGCCCGATTGATGCCAGAGTGTCCAAATTTGATTGCGATATTGATTCGGATCAAGTATCGAAGAACAATGGTCGAAAAGGACTTGAAGGGAGGTCATAAGGTCAATCATGAAATTATTTGGAGGAAACGGAGAACGAACTTGTATGTACGACAGAAAATGCTAATAAATTTGATGAATACTAAATGCATTAATTTATTACTAATAAAAATGTAGAAATAATGAAATGCTTTTATGGAGACGTAATGATACCCCTTTTATAATTTCTATTTAAGCAACATCTGATAAGTAAGAAAAATGTAAAATTTAGAAGGAAAAGTATAAACGAGACAAACGAACTTATCCTGAAATTGCGACCAATCACTACTGAAAACGTGTTCAAATACGAAAACTGACGAACACACTCACCTGAATTGGTCTCTAGAGTTGAGTGTCTCTTGCTTTATCGACAGAATAACGGGTCCTAGGTCTTCGTCATTTGTGAAGTAGTTCCAATGTTCGGTTCCGTAGAAATACTTCTCGTATGTTTCTTGTTCCACCGACGTCAGTTCGAACCCGCCTGATCTCTCCCATTGTTCCTCTATAGCCGTTTTCTTCTTTGGTGTGCTGCCGCCATTATCACTGCTGTCTTCCGCCGCTTCGTCCAGGGAGCCTGACGTCCTTTGGCGTTCTGGAAAAAATATTTCCTTTTAAAATATATTGGATTTGTAGACATATGTAGTATAATTTTATTTCCAAATAGACTACTGTTGCATTTTTGCACTCATTTTAGTATTAGAATATCGGTTTATTGCTCGGACTGATCGTCATTTTTTGTAATTGAGTTATTTTATTGGCGTAAGAATTACCAGTATCTAATTTAACTTGTAACAAAAAAAAACTGTAATTATACATTGTAATACAAAATTATTCTTTGAAAATCTTCTAAAATCTTCTCAATTAGGTTTAGTCAGTAACCAACCATCACTTACGATTGTCACTTAAAATATTTACTAAAATTTACTGCAGGTAAACATTTTGCTTATAAGTTAATAATAAACACGAGAAACAACGACAAATTTCCTTTTTTATTCGCATCATTTTTCTTTATTCATTCTAAAAGTCACGTCAATTTTATTGGATTATGTGTGACAATTTCAATGTATGAAAATAAAGGGAAGGGTTCAACAATGAACAAAATAAAATTTCTATTTTTATCTTGAAAAATATTATTGCTTGTGCTCACAGTAGGTACCTACTCTTTAAGTTGCTTTTCTATGTGGTTCACATGTTAGGTTAGGTTTTTCTTTCTTTGGTGTAGCATTGGGGAATACTGGATATATTTGAACATTTTTGATTTTAAACATAATAGAAACCAATAGGGGATACTTAGTACCACATTGTGTCCCAAACAGCGTCTAAACAAAATATAAAATTGTTGTGGTCATAAAACGATCGGAACCCAAATAAACACATGAGTTTAATGTGGTAAAACAAATGTATGTGAGTAAAAAACGGTCAGCTGATTTTGTGTGATTGCGGAATTGAATTCTCTACTAAATGTAATTAACGGCGGTAGCAGAACCGTCGAAGCAAACCGGGAACTTCAGTTTAGTAGAAAACTGTTCAGTTCAGTTCAGTTTAGAAACTTCATGAAGGCTTGAGACCAAAAGCGACCATCTAACCCAATTCAATAAAATATGTGTATACTTTGATAAATAGATTGGAAGAAAATTTGTTAAAAAGTCATGTTATTTAACACAACTGATTTTACCACGTCACTGTTCCAAATCCCGCAGCTTATATTGTCTCTGCTCCGCTTCGCCTGCTGTTTGGGGCTCGCTGATAAAATTTAATTCGTGAGTGAACGTTTAACGTCAGCGTATTTCATAACAATCGCAAACCCTGTAAAGCCTAAGTCAACTTGACTTATTGTTTTATTTTACTTGAAGCAAGCATCATGCGCGATTTCATTTTTACCATTACCATATCGTAGCTTTAGATATTGTCAAGGTCTTAGTTTTACCTCTAAAACACTCTTTGAGTCTTACTTACTTCTTAATAAATCCTCTCTTTAAAATGGACGGACGGACGAAAAAGCGACGGAGTTTTAGCTATATAGTCCTTTTCAGGTATGAAATTCTAAAGTATAATTATTTGAAAAATAAACACAGATTTCGCTTTTGCTGTACTGTAATTAAAAGTGTAAAGCGTAAATTTGATTTTGACAAGGGTTCGTGGTCAAAAGCAGTCATACGAGTACAATCCAATCCAATGAAAATGGTTACATTTCAATAAATAAATTGCAAGAAAATACAGAACCAACATACGGCTGTTATATATATTTGTCGGAGCCACGTCACTGCCCCAAATACCGCAGCTTACTGTGTCTCCGCTCCACTTCGCCTGCTGTTTGGGGCTCGCTGATAAAATTTAATTCGTGAGAGAACGTTTAACGTCGGCGTGTTTCATAACGATCGCAAACCTTTTAAAGCCACGTGTCAACTTGACTCAGGGATATTTTTATTTGAGACAAGCATGCGTTCTTATTATAGCGTATCCTTAAATTTATAGGGAAAAGGAAGTTTTAATTGCTTCTCAATATTTTTTTTCTCTAAAATAGAGGGACAGATATACAGACGGACTAATGGAAGGACAGCGGAGTCTTACTTATCGAGTTTTATTGGACTCTTTAGGGCCGAAAGTCTAAGATACAAATATTTGAAAATTTGAGAAAGATTTTAATTATAATGTCATCATTATAATGATACGCGAAGTAAAAACTTTGTACCCCTTTTTACGGACATTATGTGGACTGATATTAAACACGATAAAAGTTTATACGGAGGAGGAGAGCTAAAGCTAATAGCTAATATAAAGCTAATATTTTTATTAATATTGCACTATAAATACATTGAATTACAAAAAAGGATTATTACACACACTACCGTATGATTGACACACACATATTTATCCGTAAAGTCTGTTATCAACCTGACAAGAGATTATTATTTGTCGCTCAATGTCAACAATAATCATTGCCGCAATATGTAAAATACAACAAATTTTTTAATTTCAGTCTTCATTTTTTGGATTTGTTCTATTATGCTAGAATTTCGAGCATAAGACGACCACTAGTTGCAGCAAAAGTGTAGTGCGTTAATTCGCGCCTCAGCAAGGATCCGTAGTAATGTATATATTTCGACAAATAGATTGCAAGAAAATACAGACCAAACACACGACTGCAATATTTGTCTGAGTTTACCACGTCACTCCAAATCCTGTAGCTTAGTTTGTCTCCGCTCCACTTCGCCGGCTGTTTGGGGCTCGCTGATAAAATTTAATTCGTGAGGAAACATTTGCACGTCGGCGTGTTTCATAACGATCACAAACGCTGTAAAGCCGAGTGTCAACTTGACTTAGAGTCAATTTTATTTAAAAAAGTATCATGCCTGATTTTCAGTTCTGGTAAAGCTGTACTTTAAGTTATTATAACGAGTCCATGAATAGTTTCAAGAGAAACAGTGTCTCTACAGTAATGTTTGCGTTAATACTAGTAGTTTTCGTTTCATAGAAGTTAAAGTTAAAGTAGGATTTTTCGATCAAACAGTTTATAATGCCACATGAAATATAACTAAAACAAAACGGTTTGATGATTTGCTTAATCATAAACGAAGACACGACTTCGATTAATCAGAAACGGTTGAACAACTTTTAAAAAAATAATCGACCAAGTCTAGCACTTCATCGATTATTTAATTGGCTTAAAAATTTTACCCAATAAATTTTAGATGAATAGATTTATATTTAGTTTTCTGGATCATAAATATAGGGCGTAGTACCACAATACCTATTCTTTGTGACGACCCCATTTACAGTAATTGTTTTTATTTTTTGCATTGCATAGTAAACTGTAAAACTCTTTACTACTATTTATTATGTTCCAGTACGAAACATACGGAACACTAAAATCCAATTTTAGATTTAAATTTCGCTGTAGTTTCAGTAAAATTGTGATGCATTAATTCGCGCCTTGGCAAGGGTACGTGGCCAAAAGCGGACATCTAGATAAGAAAGTATTTCGGGTAGAGGCCATTCAAATATGGCGGCGTATATGCTCGTTTTACCTTTTAGGCGTGTATACTGCCTTTGTTTTATAAACTGCCATAAACCGGAAAATGACCTGGGTCCTAAAGTTTAATGGACGCGTCTAGGCTAAATTAAGATAAACCTTGTTCCTTTTAAATCATCGGAGGTACGATAAGATTTTTTTTCACTGGTACGGAAGATTTTTTTTTGATGATAAAATAAATGATCGGACAAATGCGAGTCGCGTCTGCAGACGAAGAGTTCCGTAACAATAATATATCTTTGTTTGAAAGTATTTTTTTGAGAAATATGTCTTAAAAGTAACTTTATTGTTAATATTCTTGACAACTGTAATAATTAAAACATTTTTAGTGATAAATTTAAGTGCCCAACAATTGTGGCATCCTCCTCATATGATTAATAACATCTAAAACATCATTTATGTATTCGTTCATTGTGTTGGAGTGTGTCATTTATTAAAACCAATAAAAAAAACACACATAATACAAGATATTTTTTTAAAATAAAATAAACTGATTAATACTGTTTAATCAAATAAGAGCTGTAAAGCTGGAAACATACTTGGAATTACGTAACCGAATTGCGGTTTATGTTACATTGTGTGTCGCTCCCAAATCCCTCCTGTAAATGTTTCATACGAAATTACTGTTTCTGTACCATGTACCAATGCAATTCTGTGGTACTGATTGGGTCGGCATTGATAAGGGTTCGGATAAGACAGCGTCAAAATAATATCGGTTAAACACAATGTTCATAATAGCAATGTCTATATCTATACAATAAAACTGTGACTGAACGATGTCTGTAAATTAATGTTGAGAGTCTTCATGAAAGCAATTATTTTTAGAATTTTTGTCTGTCTGTCTGTCTGTCGGTCTATCTATATGTTTTATTATTTAGTAGCAAACGAGCATGCAGTCCATTTGATGATAAGTGGCCACTACCGCCCATGGACTTTAGTGATCATCCCCGAGTACGAATAAATTGTACTTGAAGTTGACCACAGATGCGTTGCTACCCTTGAGGACTAAGATGTTCGCCTCGCGTTTAAGTATAGCCGGCA
>DWNR01003485.1:0-11750 GCA_018250455.1 Polygonus leo | reverse complement strand
ACTCCCCGGTCGAACTAGGATTACACAGATAGGAAACAACCATATTATGTTTTAACAATTAAGAAAAGTTTACAGAAATAATTAATATGTATAATTTTTGCGACTTGATGCGCGAAGTTGCGTGTATGTGTGCATGTGTGTTTGCGTTTGTGTGTGCCTGTGTGTGTGTGTAAGTGTGTAAGTATGTGTGTGTGTGTGTAAGTGTGTGGGTATGTGTAATTATGGTATTTCCCAAGTAAACATGCAAATGACCTAAAACCCGGGCCTTGGGTGCAGGGCGCGGCTGCGGGCCGGAGAAGGACCACGTGCACCTGCAGCTGCACCACCTGCCGCCCGAGCAGCTGCGCCAGCGCCTGCCCGGCATCTCCGAGACCGCCATGATCTTCGCCGGCGTCGACGTCACCAAGGAGCCCATCCCCGTGCTGCCCACCGTGCACTACAACATGGGCGGCACCCCCACCAACTACAAGGGCGAGGTGAGACGATTTGATTTTCTTTAATATAAGCGGTGAAGATCAAATGCTCGAAGTGAAGATCAAACTTTGGTAACGTTTCTCAAATCACGCATTACATTGTATTGTGTCGTAATAATATATTAATAAATAAGTAATAAATTGGGACACAAAGTAATGAAATTATATAAAAAAACAATAAATTGTACAAGGAAATCATATGAAGGACATACAATAGAATATTATTAATATTGTTATTTATAATCCGATCCAAATTCGTTACATTGGAAAGTCCGTTTAAAATATTGTTATTTTACAGAATTCGTTCATTCGTTGGTTGATAACTGTTATCTGAACATAGAATTGAATAAATATATATGCAAAATGGAACATGTGAATTTAAATATTCAACATGAAACACGCAAGACAGCATTGTTATTATTGTTATAATTTTTTTTTTATTTTTTTGTGATTGAGTATTAAAATATGTATCAATGCTTTGTATTATTGTGTGCTCAAGAGTTGGAAAGAAAAAGCCAAAGACAGATTGGTCTGGAAAGTGTTACCTGACCAGCCTAAGGCCCACTCACGGCCGTCATACTCTCAATGATGATGATGATGATGAATGTTTAGTAACCAATGGTTGGTTTGTTGTCCAGGTGATAGTGCACCGCAACGGGCGCGACCAGGTGGTGCCGGGGCTGCTGGCGGCGGGCGAGGCGTCGTGCGCGTCGGTGCACGGCGCCAACCGGCTCGGCGCCAACTCGCTGCTCGACATCGTGGTGTTCGGCCGCGCCTGCGCGCTCACCGTCGCCGACACCAGCCGCCCCGGCGACAAGCAGGCGCCGCTCAAGGACGTGAGTGTGCCCCCCGACAGACACGCACGCACGCACTTATACACACACACAGACACGCGTGCACGCGCACTAACTCACACGCAAATACGAACACGCACTAACACACGGAAACCTGTACACTCACACAAACACGACGGAACACACACACGCATACAGGAATGCACGTATACATGCTGCGCAACCAAAGCACTAGAACGATAGCTTCACCCCAGGTTCAACACTGTGCCCAGGTACAACATTAAAATAAATGTAAGCACGTGAACATAATCAGATATGACATAGGACAATTTTTCCAAAAGTAAAAAAAAAACTCATATACAACAATATTCCCTGTATACAGAAATACGAATTCATATACGCCATAAAGATTTCACATTACACATATTTACGCACTCATGCACGCAGAAGTAATCCTCGTGCATAACATACAAGTGAATTGTTCCTGGACAGAAACACGGTGCCACACATACATAGTTACATACGCACTTTTAATAATACTTTAACCGAATTACTTAAACGCACGTTACACGGGGTTCGTTCATAACCTTGTCAATCAGGCGTCCCCAATCATAGAAAGTTAAGTGTTGTTAAGTATATTTGAAAATTAAACTATAAACAGGCGCACTTGAGCAATTTTTATACATTACACGACGCATGTGCTATGACTCCCGCAGTATATTATGAATCAGTTAAGATATACTGCCAAGGTTTGCAAAAATATTTCCGATTAAAGTATCTTTTACTTTGATTATAATGCAATATTCATTTCCATGCAAATAATCATTGTGCAACAGTGTCTTGACCCCCGTTCGTTGCATCCGAGATATCGTAATGGCCGACATGCGTTTAAGTAGTAGTGTAGTAGTAGTAGTGATACGAGTGAACTTTATAACTATTATTTTTTATTAGTTCATTTCAAATTCATTATTAGAGTGTATAATAAAAAAGACATGTTAGACATATTCAAAATTACTAATAGTGAATACATAAAGCCGGATGCAATGTAACATTAGTATTGTGTCTATTATTGCCACATAGAACATATGGCAATGTTACTCTAATAAATTGATCATTGTTTTCCTGCAAAGTATTCATCAACTGCGGTCATCACTACATATAGCCAAGCGCGATGAGTGCCCAAACTCTAAAGGCGAAGCTTACGTAAGTGATTTGAATGATTAAAGTGGGCCTGACGGAAATTCTGTGGTTAGCCTGCGGTAACATCACCTTCATTGGCTTTACATTATTTGAAAAAAAATATATGACAGACTTTTTGAAAATAATTCGATTTTTTGGCCTTAGGCTCCACCATAGTCGCGCGAGGTACGGTACGCTGCGCTTAAAACTAATATTCATAAATTATCCTATAAGTCGTTTTTTTTTTGTTGTCTGCCTTGCTACCTCGCTCATCTCTGTTGAATATCTGATCAATATCTTCAGAATTTTTGCTTTATGTAAGCTTGGTTACGGAGTTTATGGTTACGGTTGGTGGTGGCGATCGCGTATCATCAGTCGTAACAACTGCTTAATAATTTTCATGGATAAATACTAGTATAGATCATGTCAATAATAAAAAAACAACTAAAAACGTATTTAATTGGTTATGTTATTATATTTTAATGAATACAACCAATACATCTTTTAGAACATATATCGTAAGTTTAATGCGACTTATGTAATTTGATATGCCGTTTCCTTTTTATAACGAAACACTTAGGAAGCTATTAAGCTGCAGGTTCAAAAATTCTTACTTTGGATATTTTCTTGAGTTTGATTTTAATTTGTCATAATTGATTTGAAAACGTATAAATTATAACGATCAGACAACGGGAGAAGCCAGCATCGCGAACCTGGACCGCGTGCGCTACGCCAGCGGCAGCGTGCCGACGGCCGACCTGCGCCTGCGCATGCAGCGCTGCATGCAGAAGAACGCCGCCGTCTTCCGACAGAAGAGTACCCTTGAGGAAGGTATGTCGATTACATTTTTTATACGTTGTGACTGTACAAAAAATTTGGAATGTTAACAAACCACCCAAGGTTAAATTAACCCAGATTTATCTTAAATGCCTTCTTCATGCATGTTGTCTTCTGCACCCACCTTCAAATACCAAAATAGTTGTGATATTGCGTATTTTTAATTGAAAGATTTCTTCTATTAAAGTTGTAACTTATGATTAACACGTTATTAAATAAAAAAACGACATATTTTTTTGATACGATTTAATTTATTTTTGTGTAATTAAAAAATAATTTTACATATCCAACTGTCTATGAAAAAAGAAATTTTCAGAAAAGAAACATTGAATTAAATTATTTTAGGCTAATTATGTTTATGAAAAATCACCACGTATTATTAAAGGAACAAAAAGAAAGATTTTCATGTGTCGGTTATATTTTTTTTAATTAAGTCAACAAGGATAGGATGTTTCGATGAAATTAAATATTACACGAATTATGTAATTCGTAACTCAAACGTAATTCTACCCACTGTTAAATCCGCAGGCCACCGGCAGATCCACGAGATCTACAAGCAGATCGGCGACGTGCACGTGTCGGACCGCTCGCTGATCTGGAACAGCGACCTGGTGGAGACGCTGGAGCTGCAGAACCTGCTGCTGAACGCGGTGCAGATCGTGGAGGGCGCGCTGGCGCGGGAGGAGTCGCGCGGCGCGCACGCCCGCGAGGACTTCAAGACGCGCCGCGACGAGCTCGACTACTCCAAGCCGCTCGAGGGACAGGTGCGTGCCAGTGTGTGTGTGCGTGTGCGTGTGTGTGCGGTGATAATTATGTGCGTGTGTATGCAAGTTCAAGGGGCAGATGTGTGACGTAAATGTGCGCATGCGTGCCCGCTTGTGGGTTGCAAGCTTGAAAATGTAAGTGTGGTCATTCAACAACAGATGTGAATATGTTTTTTGTTTGACTGTATTTTGAACACAATTATCTGTATTATTGTTATACAACTCTGTTGAGAAACGACTCGATAAATGAAGCTTATGATGAAACTTGAATATTAATTTATAGTGTCTCTATAGTCAGGGATAACAACATATCATATTCTTTATTATTATTTGTACAAAACTCTTCCTCTACTGCTACAACTATAAAACTTGTATTAATCCTCATTGCAGACGAAGCTGCCGTTCGAGCAGCACTGGCGCAAGCACACGCTGGCGGAGACGGACGCGGCCACGGGCGCCACGCAGCTCACGTACCGCCCCGTCATCGACCACACGCTCGACCAGCACGAGTGCAAGACCGTGCCGCCCGTCATCCGGACGTACTAGCCGACCTAGCGTAGGTGAGCACTCGGCTAATCCTTGCGGGCACCTGGTGGCGCTCGCGTAGCTCGTGAAGTCATTCCTCCTAGATCTACTGCAACATAAGTAAAGTTAAATGCGTGAATTCGTTACGGGCGCCTGCCGGCTTCTAGTAGTACGCGTGTAGCTCGATCGGGAAGGTGCGGCAGCATAAGTACTTCGTACTTAAGTACGATTCAATCGTATATGAATCTAATACAAATATCCATAGGCGACACTGAACATTCACCGTCAGTAAGATTGCATGCACACTTGCTATATTTATAAAAAAAACCACGGGTAGGACACCGGGAGTGCCGGCAGAAGTGAAAACTTGAATATTAACGTTATCCATTTTTGATATTTTGGAATGGTTAGGGAATCATTTCAGTTTAAAAGTACTATCCTTTATGTGGTAAAATACAATATTCATTTATTGCACTATGATACAAAAACATGACAATCGTTGTGCTAAGATTTCGATTATTTGACATAGTCTGTCTTACGAATTTTCGATCAGGTCACTTGTCCTGACGCGAGTTTAACATTTTTTACCAATCACAAAAAGTGCACAACGCCGCGAAAGAAGTTTTCACTTCAAAAAAAACATGGTTGAGCGAGCAGCAATCAGCACACGTTTCAACTTTAAGCAAAAACGCCTGCTTATTTTGGAATATGGAGCGATATTCGTGTAAAGCGATATAGTCTCCTTACATTTAAATAACCGTGGTTAATATACGCCGCTTTAGTAAACATATAAAGTAACTTAACAATAATACTTATATTTTCCATTGCAGGTAATCTCTGACTGTGGGTGCTGACTGAGCGATGCAGTATTCCTTTAGTGCCCGTCTTGGCCCAACCGATCATTATGTGTTCATTTCCAACGCCATTATTTATTGCCCTATTTATTTTAGTTTAGGTTGTCAAACGTAACAAGTATTTCATAAAGAATACTCCTAAAGTAATACCTCTAACATTAGCCGACTCTATGACAACTAGAAATAATGCTTGACGTAATTTTTTCTATATAATATAACCAGTTTAATTGTGATAATAGAGTGAATGAGCAGCATTTATTGTACTGTTACTTTCAATAGTCGATTTCTGAAACTCAGCAGCACCAAGGTACTTAAGCTAGATAAGAAGAATTCATCTCTAAGTACCCTACAAGTGCTTTGACTATAACATTTCTATTCTCGCCTGTAATTCTCTATACTATTAGAATATAATTCTCACAGCATATATAAGTATTGTATTTTTTTTGAAGATTTCAAATCGTAACAATTTTTAAAAAATCATGTAAACAAAAAATGATTTTATAAAAAGTTTTGTTATAAATTAATTATAATAAATTAAGTTCTTGTATATTATAATTAGTATCCAGTATTAAGATGAAATTAAAATAATCATTATGTACAAGTTTATACATTTAAGGGTACACATAAAATATAAATATGTTCTAATTAAAGTGTTTTCATTTATTTTATCCTCTATGTATATTACAATAGTGTTAAGTGATAAAAAACCGAAAATGATCGAGCAAGCAAAACCATCATATTTATACATGAAATGTGACTTGTCACAAACACGGAGCACCAGGAAACTCATGACATCATAAAGTGATCCGCCATATGCAGGCAGTCAGTTCGGAAACCTTCAAGTACGTTAGTAGCTCATACCTGCTGAATTAACCTAATGCCTGGAATCTTCCGACGCAGCGAGAAAGTCCACCTCTCTGCAGGTATGGATGTCCTATGTGCACTACGAGAAGATTGCCTAGCATAGCACCTCGAAAAATGGCAGTAGTATTATTAACCAACAGTAATAAGTTTCGATAGTTTACTTAATCTTTATATATATTATAATTATAAAATCTCGAGTTTGTTGTCGCGTTGTATTAATTATAATATTTTTGTATATCTTTTCTATGTATGAGAATAGATCGTAAAGTGTATTTGAAACCGCTAGCGGGTGAGTTGCATACCGGCTGAGCTAGTATTTATATAGTTAACCGTATGTTGAATTTTTATACATTGTACTATATCTATGCAACTGTAAGATCCAAATAAATACATTTTGAAGATCCATACAAAAAAAGAATTGGATTTTTCTGGAAATACCTAAATCAGGTGATTTTGTCGATGAAATTACGCATAAATCTAGCCCTAAACTATCACTAATGTTTGACTGAACATCCTGTTTACAATGTATCTGCAGTGCAATTATCACAGGACAGACATATTAGGTATATCTAGATAATTGACATGCGTCTGTGTACACCTTTTTTGACCCGTTGTCTTAAGTCGACCTTTTGTAGATAGTATCTATTCCTATTTTATAGTTCTACCATCTCAGAAATTCGTGTGAAAGTATGCTCTCTACGTTCAATAATATTATCATGAAATAACATGTTCATTGCCTCATGGTGGGAGAGAGACAAAAACATAATATGATAATACTAACTTTTGCTCGCGACATCGTCCGCGTAGAAGTCGAAAACCCCTTGGGGGTAGAATTTCGAAAAATCCTTCCTTAGTGCTCACTTAGATCATGAAAAGAACCCCTGTACAAAATTTCAAATTTCTAGGTACAGTAGTTTCGGCTGCGCGCCAATTAATAAGTTTTTCTTTTTATATTTATACATACGTTAGTATTCCACTTATTAGTATATCCATCAAATATAACAATATTATGCAAAAACGTGATCAAATACGTATAGAAGTCATACAACGAAAGTAAAAACAACTAAAAGTTTGACGCACAGATAATCCATACAAGTATGACGTCAGTAAATATAATCAGTGCATTATTTGTTGAAAATATTCCGTGGAGATATGATACTTTGAAACCAATATAACTGTTCTCCGAATAGGTAGGTACTGATAGAATATTTTAAAGAATGGTGTATGAGATATAAAATGCGGATCTAAAACGCAAACAATAAAGAAATCGATTAATTTCATTATTATTAGAATATGATAGAACTAAATCATCGATCGAAGAGTTCACAGATTGTTATAGGTACCTATAACTACTCTCACTTAACAATTTGGTATTAACGTGCCTTTAGTTTTATATTACAAAGCGAAAACCGTTTTCCGGATCCATCATTTTAAAAGCACGTGAAGCATATAGCATATAGTCTTCCTCCATCACCACTACATTCTTGTAGTAATGTTCTCGATTGTAATCTATCAGTCTTCTATATGGGTATTAATATCGTACCTTACAAGTCGAGCACCACTTTGAATTGAAAGAGAATAATGAAGAAGCTGACTTGATAAACCACGTTTACAAAGGCGATAAGCAAAGTGTTTGATAGGTAGTCTTTGGTTTAAGTTGGAAAATAAATCCCGTACAATAAACCCATGAGATAAGTACGTTACCAAATTGTTATAATGTTCAAACCTTCGTGTTCACACTTCGACTTTTTATCTACTCGTATTTATAAGGGGAAATGTTATATTTTCCGTGTAGAAAATAGTTAGTTGGAAGTGGGAAAAAATTTAATCTCCTAAGACTTAAAAAATAAATTTTCTGTGGTTTTTCCCACGAGTAGTGGCCAATTAAACAGTCGATCTCCCCCAGAGGTCCGTGTAGAGGGGCAATGCTACTTACAACAGGGTTTCGCCCGGTTCTCTGAGGTGACGCTTGCTATATGATATTTAACGATCCTCATGCCATTCAGCCCCCAGTACGTTTGTCACCTTGCCTTGGGTCTTAAAACCTGATCGTGTTCAAAGTCCTTTTCGTGACCTTTCTCACAAGTGCAAACGACAATGATACGACATTCCATCATGGAATGCCAATGCCTGTCATCCGGCTTCATCATCAGACCTTGAAACCTTATCGTGGTCAAAGTTCATTACAAGACCTTTCTTATAAGTCCAAACACGGCTATGATATGATGTTCCATCATGAAGTTTCAGTTCATATCTTCCGGCTCCATCATGAGATTAGTTCGACAGTACCATATTATTATATTGTCATCAGAGCTATATACAACTGTCAATTTTCATGACGCTATGATCCTTGAAATATGGTTAAATTAATTAACTTAGATTCCATTACATGTTAGTTTCTTACATACATACAAGTCGACCTAATAAAAGCATGTTAATAACGTACATTTCTTAATCGTATCTTGACCAAAGATTATTAGTGGGTACTTAGATACGTACATATAAAATTATTAGCAGTTACCTACCAAAGGATCATTGACCATGGCAACGGAATGAAGTAACGATTATATACCTACTGTAGTAATATCAGTAATTAATAAGAGAGATTGGACGGAACAAATATTTCATTAGGCTACATAACGTACTTACGGGTACGTGAGAGTAACCATTTATCACAAATTGCATTGTAACCTGAAAAAGTAGCTATAAACATCATTTAAATCGTTAAAAAATATTATTACAATATGATTGTACCTATATGTAGGTGACTTGAAAGTAACCAATAACTTAGGGTACAACCATTATATGTTGTTTAAATAAGAATAGTTAAGGTCTAATCCATCCATATGTTGACTCAATCCGTGTAAAAAAAAATTGATTCAAAATGTGGAACAATTGTATATACCTTTGACAGTTTTTCAATCCAATCAAACCAGATATCGTACAGATACCCTAAGTACCTAACATTAAAGCACAAATTCGCAGTAATGTAAATAAAATAAATTTACGAATGTTAGAATAAATTACCTATCAAGTCATGCGTCTTTCACGCTTCGGCGAATATCTACGTTAATCGGTCTCGCGTCGTTCCAGTATCAGTTGTTTAAAGTTAATAACTAGGCAATAACGTTAGCCACAATGCTCAATGACCCGTTCCTTTCACCATGAACCCACATTGTAGTAACGCAATTGTGTATTCATCTACCTCTATCCTAGTTGTATGAAAACAAAATACTTTTTAAAATTTGAAAATAAGACAATTTCTGTACTTACACCAGAACTCATGGAGTCCGATCGGAGTTGTACCAACGTAACTCTCATAATCCTCCCTGAAGCATTTTTTTCGGATTTTGTAGTTGTTTGCAGGATAAATTTGCAGCCTACACATTCAAGCTCGTCTCAGGGGATAGCATCTGTGTACGATATATGTGTACAGGGATAGCATCTGTGTACGGTACGATATAATCGTATTATAGGTTCGTTTAAAATGACCATGGGTGCCCGCATTTTCATCATATGAACTACAGGCTGACGCCTCATTTGGTGTCTTCTTACGACATATTAAAGGGAAAAGTTGAGTTTAATGCGGTTTTTACAAATTTGGACATCTTTAAAAATTTATAATTAATCTTATCTGGTCACGTTTTCGGAGGCGCTCATCCATTATTACTTTTTAATATCTCAACGCAGGAACCAAATTAGATCAGGGGCTTTAGGGTCACGATGCGTGACCGAGCGATAGCTACACTGAGCACATGACCCCCAACTATGTTTGAAACAAATATTTTTTCGACTTTAGAATAATAAGTATTATCCTTAAGTACATTTGTGTATTTATATCTGTATACCTAGTGTCCCACATAGCTGGACTACCGAACATGTTGTGGAAAGTATATATAAAAAAAACTTATACCTAAGCACTATAAAAGTCAAACAAGATAGTGTATTTGACACAGGTCAATAGAGCCAAATGTTTTGACTACGATGGATATTGCCTCTGATGTACCCCCCTATTTACTACTACACATTATTTGAAAATGAATTGAAATAAAACCGTTTAATAAAAATAATTGCATATTGACTGAGTTGTGTAATGTAGATGATTACATTGCATTAAAATCTGACATCATTGTGGCACTACAATGACCAATGGAGAAAAAGTATAATATGTAAATTATACTACTATATTACTGATTTATAGTAGGGAGAACTGAATGTATCTAAAACTTCCCTTGTCTCTATACTTAGAATTAGGTAGCAATACTATCAGAATAAAAAAAAAAAACACTGTATCTATACAAATATATTCGGTGTTATCTTAGGTGTCCCATTAGGCTGCTAGGAGCCGATAACCCTGTAGGGTCAGTATTTCGCAGCTATTTCGAGCAGTCGCTTCCCTGACGCGTCTGGTCGTGCACATACGTTATACGTTGTCTGCTCCGCTACTATTCAGTAGCTTTTTAATCACTTGTATTCTAACTTGGAGATTTTGATGGTGCTGTCTGAAGCATTGCTCTCGAACAACAGCGGCGGTCTCTGCACAGGCCGAATTGAAAAATACGTTCAATTTGAAGATCTTACGAAACTAACGCAGAGTTTCTTCGTCAAACTGTGTAAAGGTAGAGATTACAAATTCTATTTTTGTTTTTTTGGTACAAATATTGATTACATGTGCCTCGATCCAACGTTTAATGCGTTGTTTTAATTGATCACCTTTTTATCGAACAATGTTACGTAGAAAACGGTACACGTGACATATTCATACTTACTTTACAATTTAAGTAAAAACATTTATTTTAATAAATATTTTGGATAACATCGTCTTATTTTAATTGTTAAATGGAATAATAGTTAAGAATACACTCACTACTACAAATGAACACAAATATGAATCCAAATAAAACTGTCTTTGTCTCATTACAGCTTGCCAGTTAAACAATATGGCTGCTATTCCTCCGTCAGCTTTTTCTGCAGGGCGCATCCGCGAGACCCAACGTGATATGAAAATATCAAACATCAAAAAAGGATCCGAGCCTATGAAATTTTTTAACACTAACTGTAAGACAAACACTTAATCATTTTGCCAGGTATTCATCAAGTATATAATCAAAGTTACAACATTGAACCAGAAATCTACTAACCGAAAAAAAATCTTTCCAGTGACCGAATTGTCTCCATTGAAATACAACAGCAAACTAATGAACAGTATCTGGGGTATCTACAACCGTTATTCACCACATAACGTGAAAAAAATCAACGATGCTTCTAACTTCAGCTCAGGATTGCAGCAGTAAGTATTACTTGTAAATAACAAGTTTATAATATTACAGCAATAGTGAATATTCATGATTCTTTTTTATGTCTTACATTAATCATTTACACCTATATAACGTACAAAAAATATAAATAGACCTGAAAACATTCTAGTTATTTTTAAAAATGAAATTTAAAAAGTCGAAT
>DWNR01003484.1:0-11752 GCA_018250455.1 Polygonus leo | reverse complement strand
AGACAGACAGACAGACAGACAAAAAAATTTTTAATCACATATTTGGGTTTGGTATCGATCCAGTAACACCCCCTGCTGTTTATTTTTTCAATATTTTCAATGTACAGAATTGACCCTTCTACAGGTTTATTATATGTACATATATAGATTATCTAAATACTCATATGAGTATAGTTTAAATTTCTCCACTGGGGAACCATATAACATAACCGAAACACAATTAAAAGCATTAAATGTTTCATGATTGCCCTTGAAATAGTAAAAATCCAAATCAAATTAGACTTTTTCAACTCAAAAGATTCAAAACAAAGGATGACATTTTTAATTAGAACAGTTTTTTAATGAATAAGAATTATATTACTATTGTAATATTTAATTTTGTCAAGGAAACTTACTTTTCATTTAATGCAACATAAAGTGTAAAGGTAATATTAATGTAAGACTGCGTTATTTAAAAGAACATACGCCTCCTTAACAATGAAGATTTAACCCTTTTCTTATCCAAACGGAAGGCAAACGGCAAATTAGTTAACCCTCACACCGCCCCAAACTTATTTAAATTTAATTTGTTACTCTTGCCAATATTTGGCGTTGGTTTCTGCCAAGACCAGTAAGCTGTGTACTTTATTAAGCCACCGCTTTGTCTATATTATTGTATTCCGTCCGTTTTGTCCCGAATTAATTGCTGTTTAATGATAATCCGTGCGGTTCTCGAGATCTTGGGTTAATATTTGCCATGGTTCGTTTGTCAGGCATTCAGTGTCTCTTAGGTACAGTAGGGGCTTGACTAGTTTTTTTTACCGTGTTTTTTTAAATTGCGAGTCGGGCACCGCACAATATTTCAAGTTCCCAATGGGTGTCAACGGGATTGATTTAGGTGTGTCTGTCCGTCCGTGTGTCGGTCACAGAGCTATATTTTTTTACTCCAACATATTAATGTTTTCTGGTGTACAAACAATAAAGAGTTTATCTATATATCTATCTCTTGAATTATAATAGGTAGATACTTGATTTTTTAAAGTGAGATTGTGTTACTATAGCCACTACAACAACACTTTTAATTAAGTAAAAATTACGTTAAACTATTCAACGAAAAAATTTAAGTACGTAACAGCAGTATTTAAGTATTTAAGTAAGTACCAGCAGAACAGTATTAAATAATATTACGGTACCCTTCATTTCTTGCTAGCACTTGGCGTATTTTTATTTAGCGAAAAGGTGAAGGTGCTTCAAAACTCGCTAGTAGCAAGTTTCAAGTTCACTAATGAAGATAAAGAGTTGGCTAATGGTTTGTAGCGTATAAAGAAGAAAAGATAACTGTAAAGTGAGGCACGGCTCGCTAATTGGCCGAGCGATGCTCTTTGGCAGATTTATTACTTAATTATTCACCCTTATGTGCTCGGGAACTTGGCGTAATTCCTCCATGCTTTTGTTGTTGGAATTCTTTTGGAATTTTATGTAAATTGAAATTTCGTTCTGTTTTAAATGTGTGCTGAATTATTACTAAGGTCCAAGGTTTAAAATAAGAAATATTTTTGTATGCGCCGTAAAGATGGACAAATGTTTGGGCTTTGATTTATAAAGATGATAATGAGAATTTACAGATCTATACTGTACTACAAAAAGTGTGATTGAATTTTATATGTAAACCAAACCACATGTTCTGGAATAGATAGTCTGTCTGTCGAATAGATAAAACTAAGAAGTATCAGGAGACTGACTATTAGCATTACTTTTTTTTCTATCACATTTGTTAAATTAGAAATAGGCCTTGATTTTCTACTATTTCTGCGGCCGTTAAGTCAGAGAACCGTCTCCAAGATCTTAAACTGTTAAGATGTACCATTTTTAACACTTGCCTTCACGTTCTCTTTAGAATATTTTTTTTTTATATTCTCTATAGAATAACTATTCAACAATTGTCTACCATTAGCAAGATGTTACAATAAAGGAGATGTTAATTACGATTATGAATTACGAGATAATTAAACAGACTTACAACAAAACATAGTTCGACATGACAACAATGCCGTGCTGCAAATTGCGGATTTGACAAAGCTATTAGCGTTAGCCTAGAGGACAATGTGTGCTTCTGAATAGCCATACAAACACTGGAGCAAGGGTCTCACTAACAGCGAGTAAATACGAGATATGGTTATGCACTTAGGTTAGTTAAAAGACTGATGCATATAACGCAACAAATAAATGAAATACCGCCAACGTCTCAAATCACGTTTATCATTTCATTAAATTATGAATGACGTATTAATCACATTGTTCTGTGCCCGGCACCGCTATTTTCTTCTAATGTCCTATTTGCCGCTGTGCGTCCGCCATAAAAATATTATTTGTGCTCCTTGTAGTTTCTATCATTTTATTACTATTTCGTCTATTGTTGTGATACTTTGACGTTTTTCGTCGCCGGATTTCAGAAATGTTTATTTTAATGTGTAATTCCAATATTGAACCTTTTAAAAATTAAAAATTAGCGATTTAGGCTTTAGGCCAGACACCACTACGACCATTGGAGTTTATTTTATGACTGAAAACTAACTACTCGACAGCTGAGCGATAATTTTACCTACAATTTCGGTCATTTTCATAAACATCCATGTCATTATCGACGTTAATCGCTTGTCATTTATTGTCTGCGGTGAGACAAGTCTGTAATCAATGTAAACTATTAAATTTCAATCCGTATATGAAGTGGTATATTAATTAGCTCCGACGGCCATTACACGAATTTAATTGGGTAATCCAATATAAATTTAACGACGGGCCCTCGGGTTCCAATGATTTTGTATTATGGAACCATGGAAATGGTTTCCGGGATCTCGATTTAAGAGAACCATTACATCCTATTGCGTATTGTGTGTCATTAGTGACGGGTGACATCTGTTTTTGGTTTTGGTTATTAATTTTCGTATTTTGGATTGATCTTACCGTGATGAATGCAAAAATATAATTATTACCTCGTACATAGTACACAATATATTCATTCATTCACTAAACTCGTTGATTAGAGAAGAATTGTGTAACAATTGATATGATTGTTTTGATGATTGATGATTGTTTTCTACTCTTACACATAGTAATGGAGTTTTATGTTAAAAAGCAGGTATAATCTAGTAGCTAAGAATCCAAACTCATTCGCCGGGAGTCTGGCTTCGAATTCCAGACAGGGTCTCCTCCTCTAACGTCTGTTTTTTATAAAAAGACGAGAAATGAAATGAAATGATTTATTTATTTCACAAATTACGTTAAACTACAACGCTATTTGAGACCATGGCGGTATTGCAATATTATTGTTCAATGCGGTGTGTAGAGCAGTATTAAACCGACTTAACATTACGTGCGAATAAATTATTTAATTATCACATGATTTTGCGTGAAATTAAATCAACAATCAAAATCAATAGTAAGGAAAACTGTAAATCTCTAGGGCGGGTGAAGTCTACCAAACCCTACAGTTATTATCCAGACTATTTTGTGTATTTGGAAAATATAATAAAACAACCATGAAAAAATAAGGAATACAAAAAAATTGTACCTTTAGATTTGTAAGCAATTTATTTTGATTACGTACAGCACTTTAAGCACTTACATGCTTTGTATTGAGGAAAGTAAAACAAACTCAAAAATGTTCCGAAAGACAGATCGTAATAAGCGAGCAAAACGAATACACAACAAACAAACAAAATTCAACGTTTTTACTGTACTCACCTTGTCTTGTATGTACAGGAAACATTACATTAAAATGCAAAATCATTGTATAACGAAAACATACGGAAAAGGCGGAAAAATACGGAAAAACGGGATAATTTCTTGAGGCAACACGAGGTAGGGAAACCCGAATCATTTACATACAGCGCTCTGTAATTGTTTGAACGAAAGAAATGTTCAGCAAACAGTGAATGTAATATGCACCTAACTTAATGTAACGTGTTTGTCTCAAGAATATTACGAATAATGAGGTGGATGGTTTCGATTTTCTGTTTTTAGGGTTTATAAAGGTTCAACCCTATTACTAAGACTGCGCTGTCCATCCCTCCTGTTCGTGTGTAAGTCACATGTCACAGGATGTATCTCATAAACCGTAATACATGTATATGTATATAAATATACACTATCTAACCCGGTGATTGGTGTTATAGTATATACATAAAAATACAAATATCGCTTTTAAAAATTGGGGTTGATGGTAGAAATGTAAAAATTTAGGTTATATAAAATATATGCAAATCGATCAGCCATTCTTAAGTTTTAAATATAGCGGCTAGCACAAATTGAAGTTTGAATCGAGATTTATACTATCCTATCTCTCAAATTGGACCAAGTTACACAAAAAAAATATATATTAATTATTATACATCACATTAATTTCATTAAATCGGTTCAGAAGTTTCGAAGATATACGAGCATTTTATTACAGAAGATATAAGATAGAAGACAGATTAAAACTGTATATCACACTGGACTATGAACTATGTTCTAAAACAGTAAACCTATAACAAACATTAGCGTTACAATAATAACGCCTAATCGCTTATTCATAGGACAATAAAGCGACGTAGCATTCGCATTCGCATGTTGATTGCCCTCTGTACGTTTGTTGTACCTGCTAATTAAGTTTTTAGAACGTTCAATTGGTAGCAAATGCATATGAATAAATTTTAAAGATGTTTACTGTGTTTCGATACATTTTGTGTATGTTAGTAATTGTGCTAGTTTTAAATTTTGTGTTTCAACTTGTTCTTAAGTGATAATACAATGTCAATTATTAACGCCAGTAACAACCTTTTTCCTATTTTGAAATGATTACATTATGAAATAAAGCGATAGCCTAGATTTTAAGACTTCCATCTTTGCACGCGTGTATTACAATCAAATTATTACTTGCTTTTCGATAAAGAATATAAAAAACAGTAAATAAACTTAATTACATACTATATAAAGAACGGTACATCGTGGTAGTATTGGACTGTAGACAAAGTCCCAAAACAGTAAACCTATAACAAACATTAGCGTTACAACAATAAGCCTAATCGCTTATTCATAGGACAATAAAGCGACGTAGCATTCGCATTCACTATGTTGATTGTCTACTGTACGTTTGTTGTACCTGCTAATTAAGTTTTTAGACTGTTAATTTATGGTAGATGCGTTTGAGTTTATTTTGGAGATGTTTATGTCGAAAGTTATTATTAGTTGATACTGGTTATTAATAGTGCTTTTCTCCTAATCTAGACAAAGTCCCAAAATAGTAAACCTATAACTAAAACTAGCGTTACAACAATAACGCCTAATCGGTTATTCATAGGACAATAAAGCGACGTAGCATTCGCATTCACAATGTTAATTGCCCACTGTACATTTGTTACACTCTGAGTTTATTTTTGAGGCTTGGTAAGTTGAACAGCGCTATGGGCTACTACCTCAGCCCTCTTCATTGTGAGAGGAGGCCTGTGTCCAACAATACAGGATTGTAAAGAGGACAGAGAAAAATATTTACAAATCAATGTCATACAAGATATATAAATTTTCGGAGAGAGATTTCCTCCTCAAAAAGAAAATGGTAACGTAATTGATTTATGTGTATTACGAATCCTCTTTTATTCATACACAACAAAGAAGTGGAGTCTTTTTTTAGAATGCTATTAAATGAAACTATCTAAAGCAAGTGTGAATAGACGTATACTAGGATATCTCCTGGTCCACATCGTATTTGTCAACCAGGTTAGATTGCGATCAAACGCGTATTAGAAATGAAAAACATTAATAACATTTCTATAGATAAGTCTATTTCTGTTCAATATATATTACTTTCTTGGAAATCCCATTAGACATAAGAATCCATTGATCTGTTATTATGAAGAAAGCAAACAAAGTTCGAATCCAATTTAACTTTGGTTTATTCATGGAATTGATTTGGTTTATTTTCAGGTGATCTAAGTTCAGACAATGCTTCCGAATTCTCAGGAGCCGGGCTTCCACATCCACATTCAGTTCACGAACTGGGTTTATAAATGGCAGGGGAAAGTGAACTTTGAGGTGTAACTCGTAGAGTTCAAATTTAAACCACGGAAAGGTTTAAATAGTTAAGGATACGGCTGTTGTGATTGGATTCCAAATGTTTCACATTGCTTACGTTGCGGGGGTACGAACTGTTTTGATTTACGAGGTTAAATATATGTTAGGGCAATCATTGTTTGTGTCTTTACATTAATTTCATTGACAACAAAGCATATTAACAGGCAAGGATTGGAAAATAAGTTTAAAACGGTAAAAAAGAATAGCGCAAGTATACGTGTTAAAAATAATAAAAGAATTTTATTTTTTACTTTCATTATCTGTTATGATGATAGCTATAAAAATACACATGTGAAATTTCAAATTTTTCTTTTACAGTTCAAAATATAAAAAAAAAACTGTAAATCGTCGAAAACATTGTTTTGTTGTACAGCTCAAAAATATATATATTTATATATTTTTTATTTTTAGTATTTGATGTTAGTACGTGTCGAATATTCCAATGTTTTCCTTTTTCTGACGGACAGACGAACCACCAACTAATAACAAAGTTGAGAGAACCACATAACAATATAATATATCTTTACCGATCAAACTTAAATCCTATCGATAAACTACTTGCAATTGGTTCTACTCGTTTTGTTTCCAGTACTTTGTTCGCACGAAAGTCTGTGGTTTGGATAAAGATTGCAAAAGTTGAACGACCGCTCACTCCATTCATAACTCATTGTTAAGTACATCTGCACTCGATAACACTTCATTTAGCAACCATTCAACTTTCACGGCGCAATGAACGACGTAATTGGAGATATGAACAAGATTTAACTTTTAATTTAATACCGTTTAATGTGGAGTTAAGTGAATCGGGATTACAGGAATGCGAGTTGGTGGATTTATTGTTATGGCATTTTTTCCCCGTTCTTCTTTGATACCTTCGCTAACGGTTTGGCATCTTTGTTTTTTTTTTATAAACTTATCATATATTTTGACAAACTACGGTTTAAAAAAGTTTAATTGAATTAAAACACTGTGTATTACGCTGTTATGGTAAACTCGCTAAAATGTTTCCATAACGTTGTTAAAAACTTCAAAAAAAAAGGCAAGTCTGAAAAAAATAAGGCTACTGTTGGCTAGAGATTCTTCATTCAGAACTTCGTATGACAAACAAAAAATCTTATGTAGAGCTGTTACAAACAATGTACCTATGTGAAAGAAATTAAACTCAACTCTAGTACTATCAGAGTTTATCTATTACAGACAAAAAATCTATCCCCTTCCTAATATAAGAATGTATAGATATAAACGGCTCCCGAACACTTAAACATAAACAGGAGTCTAAAATTAATAAAAAGGAACACATAAAAAAAAAGTCTTGAAATATCGTTTCACAGTAACGTACGCAGACGGTTGTTTAATAAAATGCAAATCTCATAACACTTCAAACCGCAGTAAAACCGTTTAAACGTAAAAAGATCGCTGAAAACGAGCGGGAAGAAATTGAAACAAATCGGTTTGAGGGTAGGCGTGAATAATCCTGTCGCTTATTTATTGCGAAAATCGCAAAGCCGATGCGTCAGCGGTTTTGGCGGGAACACTTATCTATAATAATTTTGGTGATATTTTGTTTTTCATAGCCAACTAGAGCCTATTACTAAGACACTGTTATCATAATCCACCCTCATAATTCTCAGTGAAGCAATTTATTGTGTTACCTTGAGACGATAAAAAAATAACTCTGTAGTCCGTCCGTCTAAATTGAAAACATTAAATAAATAGATCATGTCGATCTACAAAATAAATATATTTTTTTGTAATTTAATAAGGAAAATCATGACTTAATATATGTTCTAAATTGCAAAAATTCCAGAGATACATTTAAAATATAATAATAAATATTAATTGTTCATCAAATGAATTATAAATAACTGTTTCATTAAGCTTCACTGCATCGTGCGATAATAAATTATAGTTTCATTTAATTCCACTATTTCTTGCGAAAATATTACCGTACACATGCAGGAGAAACGAATTGGAAAAATCGGATAATCGAGCCGTTTATTTATTGCGAAAATCGTGCGGATCCGAAATGCCAGCAATTTTACTAGTACGTTTGCAGTTTCGTTATTTATATATGCCTCTTCTTTGAAATCAATTTAGTTTTTAATGGTTATCTGACGTTACTTATGCTTTTCTTATTTTTTATGTACACTATTCAATTCAGTTGTAGAAATAATCGTTCAAAAAAGTTAATTTCTTTTAATTTTCAAAAGAAAAAAATAATTTTAAAATCAAATAATTGACGACAAGAAAATTGATAAAATGAATAGAATACTTAGGTTGAAAATAAACATAATCACTAGTCTAATAACTTTTAATTAATTATGATAAATACGAAGACTAAAAAAGGAAAATTCATTGATCTAGGAATAAAAATCAAAGAGAAACATCAAAATATGGACATAAGTATAAAGAAACAGGAATCAAAATAATACAGTTTAACACAACAAATGAACAAACAAAATCGTTCATTCCAACAAAAGAAGCATTCGTAGAAATATTTGATAAGACAATGTGATTCCATTAAACTTTGCACAAGCCGTCAACTAGACTGATGAAAACTTGAGTCCGCGATTCCGTACGCAAATCCGTACAAAGCGTACAGGAAACTTAAAGTAGATTGGAACAGAAATCGTTAACTTCTGCCAAGAAGTTAATGCAACTTCAAAGTCAAGTAAATAATTCACAGAAAATCCCTTGGTACACCGACAGTGAATCCTGAGATGAGCGAAGGAATTGGGGCGAGTTGAACGCCAAGAAAATGAAAGAACAAATGCTGGCATCAGCCTAAATATTTTTTAATAAATGATAATAAATATTACTTTATAAATATATAGCTATGGTGTGGCCACTATTGCCGTTAAAACATGCCGTTTTATACAGACATTATAAAAAAATTATATGCTCTCTGTATTTCCACTTGGTCCGCAAGTGCGAATGACATAACGAGCATTAAAAAAGATCTTTAGAAAATATACAGTAAGTGGTCACTGCCGCCCATGAACATCAGTAATCATTCCCAAGCAAAATGAATCATATTAATGAAATTAATAAAATCATACTTAAGCTTGATTAAAAATGCGTAGCTACCCCTGGAGTATGTCTATGGGCGTGGACTGCGTGCTCGTTTTCGACCTTTATACGATAAAAAAAACTATAAATCATAATATTTTCATAAAAGTAATTTATCTCTTTCTCGCCAGGAATGAGAAAAATGCTTAAATACCGATCAGGAGTCAAGCAAAGCCGGGTGAGCAAATAAACATTATTCGGATAGGACGAGGCACACTCGATATCGAGTTGCGGACTCGCTTATGAATTATTTACTAGAAATATACTGGTTGGATGACAAGCTAAGAAGTAAACTCCAACTACTCATTCGAAAGCGAATTTCTAGGACTTTTTTTGCTTTAATTTGTTTTGGTGAACGGAATTCCATGTATTGACTGCAAATGACTATTTTAATATAAAGAATTACCTGCAGAGGATTCTTTATAATAAAATAAGAAAGAAAAACTAATTATTATTTTTCTTTCTTTGTCTCTTGCTATAGTTCTATTGTCTCAGATCGCCTTCGTCGATCTCTACTTTATCTAAAGTTTTTTTTAGAGGTTGACTGGTAGAGAATGCTTTTTAGCATTAAGCCCGCCTTTGTACCACTTTATAGGTATAAGAAGTCTAAATAAATAAAAATAATAAAAAAAATATTAGACAACCTTAATATTAGTTAATCTATGCAATGTAGATAAGGTCTTGCCAGTTATATATACCAGGTAGCAGAATTCATAGTAGGCCGAGAAATTGCTACGGTCACTGAATCACCATCTTCAATGAATCTTGCATTTTGTTTGTTTGCTATACCCAAGCTATATTCATTCGTAGCTGTGATTCACTATTTTTTTATCGTATAAAGATAGCAAACGAGCATGCAGTCCATCTGATGGTAAGTGGTCACTGTCATGCATTGACATTAGTGGTAGAACTCGTCTAAAGCCAGGTGGTCGAACTCGTTTAAAAACCTGCACTAGTTTCAAACACGGGTATCACTGCAGCAACACAGCTGATTCGATATATTTACGACAGTACGAATTGACCCGAACGAGCGCTGTAGATACCGTTTTATCCGACTAGTAACCCCTATATATTGAACCAATTAATTTTAATTCGAATATACCACTACACGTTGGAGGGCTTAAACTAGTTTATTAGTCCGACCCAGATTTTAATCCGGCAAAAGTGGTGGTGTGGTGGGCGTGTGGTAGAAATGAAATAATCTTAATGAATCCGTTTTTAATAGCAACACCGTTTCGCGCTAAATCAAAATTGTTCGAACAAATTAATATCTGTTGCTGAGGTGCGAGTATCAGCTATCGAAATTAATTAATTGTTCAGATTTGGTTAATGACTCTGCTGGCGGTATTAGGTACTTGTCGTATTTCTAGCGTTTTTTTTTTATTTTTAAAATTTTCTGTTGTTTAAGTTGGCATAAGTAATGTGCACATGTGTGTATTTTATCGAAGTAGATTTTAAAAAAATCGGAGATTGTACATATTTCCGTACAAAAACGACACGGCTTTTTAACTTTAAAATGAAACGTTTACTGATAATGTAATCAATCTGATTGGAAATATTCATTACTACAAATGTCGTTATCATGCTAAACTCAAGACTGCATTGTATCTCCATGATATTTTCACATTTCAAAATTATTGATCAATAATATTGCACAAATGGAACTTTCAGCTTGTACATATTTATCAATTTATTTTATTGTCAAGAGTCTCCGAAATCGGCGTGTTTGTATGAGGAGAGTTATGAAAGTGGAAAAAGCTAGGCGAGTATGTCAGAACCGTGCCATTTGGCACTCAATACTCTCTGCCTATCCCGCATCTTCACGCCACATCTTTACGCCAAATCCCTAAATTTGGCGTGAAGATGTGTGTGTTTACATATTTATTTTTGGAAGAAAAAGATAAATTTGATTCAACCAAATATTACACTTACAATTTTTTTTACTCGTTTTTAGCTTTCAGTAAGACGCTTGCACGCAAAGTACCCGGAAAATTATTAGGTATTTTCCACAATATCAATTAACAGTGGGTTTCCAAAATGTTTACATTTCGCATCAAATTATCTTAATTAAAGATATTCATCGTAATTGGTTAAATATTTACGTATATTTATTTATGTTTATTTACGAACCGTTGACGTTGCACGTTTGTTGTGGTATTCAAAGAAAGAACGATAATATTTGTATTAATTATGTTATTCCTGTTGATTTAATAAACATGAACGTCAAACAACAACGGTATCAACGATGAACGATGCTTTATGAACATGCATGAACTTGTTACAGACAAAATGTAAGGCTGTACTATAAGCGTATGGAGATAGGATATGTCTTTATGTATAAGTTGTATACCTTTACGAGATAAACTTATCGTTATTTTCAATTCTCTAAATGTAGCAAACGAGCTTACGATACACAATATGATGGTAAGTGTTCATTGACGCCCATTTACATTGTTCCCAAACCAAGTACTTACAAATAGTGGTAATAACCAACCATATAAACAGCGATACAAACATAAACAGCAATATCTTTATATATAAAAATTGAATGCTTGTGTGTATGTCCTTTATAGAATCGTAAACTATGCATTTG
>DWNR01003483.1:0-11753 GCA_018250455.1 Polygonus leo | reverse complement strand
ATGAGTTCTACCACCTGGCGCTTTGTATTTGTGTATGTATTTGCTTCTAAATATGATTAGAATTCATAGTATTTCGTCCACTTCACCTTATAACTATCAAATTCTTCATTTTTATTATCTTATCTTATATATATATTATCTTATATATTATCTTATTATCATATCAATCACTATTGTCATCATACAAATTACAAAACATACCCCTGTATACTTTAATTTAAATTTGATTCTCATCAAACGTCGAACAAACCCGCGTGCTACGCCTAGTGTATCAATAACCACCTTGATTTTAAAACTTTACGGGAATAAAATTCATTGTGGAATCTCGGAATATACATTTTTTTCGCTTTTTGTGCTGGTCAGTTGTTTAGGGTCGGAGTACGCTGCTCATTTGTGGCCGGATTAACAATAAAAACGAAATTTGATCATTGTGGTCGAGGCGTGGTGCTTTGTTAAGGGGTAGTTCTATTTCAATTATCAATATTCTAATCAAAAGCATAACAAAAAATGGTAGTAATTTTAAATATTTATTAAGTAGGTAGTACCTACAAATTTTCGAATATATTACTAGAAAGTATAATATCTACTGTCATTTTAAAACTGTTTACGAATTTTGAATTTGAAGTTGTAACATTTCATGTGGGTACATAAAAATGTAAGTTCTATCAGCATATCGGCTTAAAAGATGTTAGATTGATTTTACCAAGAAGTTAATTTAGTTTTGATGACTTTTTAACTACGTTTTCCACAAACAACTGGCCAAAGCCATAAACATATTCAATAAAATTATTTAATTATAAATCGGCAAATTATCTAAAGAAGCCTTCGTTTTATATCTACTTTTATGTTTGAGATCGATCTGACAATGTTTTATTAGACAACTGTAACTTGACACTAGTTTGTAAACTCGACGACCTAATCAAAAACATTCTTATCAGTAGGTATCATTAAAGAATGTCATAATATGACAGTAGTATAAAAAAAAATAGTATGTGAAAGATTATTCGTGAAATTGTATATTTGATAAAAGAAATACTATTGAAAATATTGTATTTACTACATAGATGCATAATACATAGATTTTTGTGCACACAGTATCATATAAATTTTAACATAATTATCAGTTATCTACGAGTACTATGCTGGCCAAATGCAAAATTGTGGACTTTCGGGGGATTTACTAGGTGTATTATCACTTAAATCAACAATTGCAAACAATACCTGATTTGTGGTTTAAGACTTTTCTTTTTGACTAACTTAAAAGAAGAGTTTGTTTCTCAAGGTTCTCTCGGGGGTCCTTCAGTTTTTTTGTCAAATAGATGACCTTACTTCGGCTATATCTAAAGCATTGTTTTCATTTGCTACAATATACCGCATAGCATTTGTACACACAAACAGCCTAACAGAAACAACCTAACCTAAATTAAAGGCGGTCGCTTCACCTTAACCCGTTCGCGTTATCAGATCATCGTTTCGACCTGTCCCACGAATAAATCCAATATTTTACTGCTCAGCCATTGTTATGCTCATTAACCCTTTTGTCTCATTAGCCTGCCTTCATATTCCCGGCTATTTTCGTTACCGCCGATGACAGCTGAGATTAGATTTGTTTTTTTACATCAACCTCTTTCTGTATAGGGTTACAAATAAAGGGCGCAGCATCGCCTCTATATCAGTGTTTTTATGGACATTCTTTTTTTAGCCGACGACAATCTTATGTAAAGCCTGCGTTTTATCATCGGACTGTCACTTACGATTTTGGAATAATGATTTGTTTTGTTTTACAATTTCGGAAGTTATTTTTAATTATGCAAACATGCGTGAATGCAATTTGCTTCTGCATGAAATATAAATATGGCTTGTATAAGCTATTAACGAATGATAAAGCTGACTTAATGAGACGGACTTATTATAATGAAGTCAAATCCTTGGTTAGAATAAAAAAGACCAAATATAAGAGATGATAACAATACAGATGATAATAAAAAGGACCGAAAAAATAATGCATTTAATGCAATTATATTGCTTTCGTATTGCCAATTACACGACAATAAATTTTTCGTGACATCGGTCACTTAAAGGCAATATTTATGTTATAGACAAATTGAACGCCCTTTTGTCAATGTTAATGCACCATTATCACTATTCACTTCAGCATACTTTATTTATGAAACTAATAAATTAAATACTTGAACCTAAAATTCTATAACTTTAGTTCACACGACTTCATTAAATATCTTATACATAATATTTCATACATAGTTCTTTTTTAATTAAAGTAAACACCGGTTACGCATGATTCTGCATTTTGCAAATCTTGTATGTACCCAACCTTTCTTTTTTCTGATTACGCCCACATTTGTCCCATACCACTTAAGGGTGGCCACTTAATCGTATTAAATGCGAGTACATTAAAGCAATTAGCCTGCTATCTGTAAAGAAATGATAAGTAAATGTTTTAAACGCAAACTGAAGATATTTGATACTGCCATCCATTGCGCTTTTTGTTCGCTCTGAATTACTTGAAGGACGTTTTCTGTTTAGTTTATCAATTAAGTAGTGTATTCTCTTTATTTTGTCTACTTATAATTGATATCATCGCAAAGGTATACTAAAATATTCCTTAAAGAGTTTTTAATGTATTTTTGCACGATGATTTAAATAGTGTAATTAAAAACTTATCAATAACCCTATTAGAAACAGGTCTCAAATATGTATTCCTACTAATATATAAAATAAATATTATTAACGTACATGGAAATAAATGCAAATCATTTGATGCTATGTAGATACTGGCTTATTTTAGAAGTACAAATAATTGAGGGCCAACGATTGTCCCTTGGAAACCCCAATGCATGTTGAGCGAATCAATGGAAGCGATACACCCTTTATTAATAGGTGTAGAGTTGTCCCTTTAATGGTGTCCCATCGCGGGTTTGACAATGTCGGCGGCGAGCGCAAAGGCGGGGAACAGGTGTTGTCGCGCCCGGCAAGCCTTTCAGCGCGCCGCGGGTTGGTGGTACAAGTTACAAAAGATAAATAATTGCGAAGGATATCTTAACAAGAGCTTTTAGTGATCGACCGAGAGTAGATTTTTCTTTCATACAATAAAGGTAGCAATAGAGCATGCAGTCCACCTGCAAACCACCTGATCGTAAGTGGCCACTGCCACCCATGGATATTAGTAATTATATCCAAGTACGATTTAAATGTACTTGAAGTTCGTAAATCGTAATATGTTTGCCTTATTTGTAAGTATAGCGGGCAGCCACGTCTTTCCAAACAGAATAGCAAGAATTGCTTCACAGAGAATTGTAAGGGTGGCGGTGGTATTTCCCCTGGCGATCCGATACGGCATGGGATTTATAATATTCAGGTTACACGGCGAACTAACATTTTGTTAGATGTTTAGTAAACTTAAACCCACCCATTAAGCCATTTGTTAAAGGCAGAAGTATTTTAATAGCAAATAATAATATTCAAAAAATGTCTTAAACTTACAAATAACATTGTTCGTATATATTGAAAATATATTTTTTAAATGTCTTTAAACGTATAGGATGTAAAAGCAATACCCGCTAAAAGTATATGACTTACGCTCACATTCATCTAATGCCTTTCAGTTAAAGCTTACATATGAAAGCGGTGCCAATTTGTATCGTATTATCTGCAACTAACTGACAGACAAACAGACGGATTGACGTCTATTTGTATAAGACAAGACGAAGCTATGTTTTTTTTTACAGAAACTAGAGTTACATGCTTAATGTGACTCGGGAACAAGATTTGTAAGTGTTAGGGTCGTTGCACACTACATCGTTTCGTGCCGTGGTCGTTGACTACGTATCAAAAACATTTTTTTGTATGAATATATATAAAGTTAGATTTAAGTAAGCATAAAGCTAATATATCACTAACCAACACCGAAGTCGAACATCGGGCTGGCGAACTAATAAAAATTAATACAAAAAATATTTGAATCAAGGTTGGACGGTTACGCTAATGCAACTGTTGTATCATGGAACCGTAGAGTGAGCAGATACCTTTAAGACTAATGTAATTTTGTAACTTGCATTACAGTATTAGGTAGCTAGAATACTACCGAAATAGGTACGTACATTTAATGACGTTCTATTCTGTTGGGTAATTTACTAAAACTACTTAAATATTGCCAGGAGGTAGAATACGTTTAGTTCGACCGTGAAGGCACCACCAAAGTATGACAGGCAAGGTATGAAACAGCTATCAAAGTATGACAGGTAAGACATCATCATATCAGTGCTCCTTACACCTAATCTAGACGGCCATACTCAGACGCGAATTGAGCATATCAGTAGCAAAGTGACAGGATTTGGGCAATAATGACGCTCGTTGCTTGATATGATTCTACGGTGCCAAGAAATTTTCGGTAGTACTGAAATATGCTATCAATGTACAACAGGCAGGACATTAATATTGTTTGGACAGTTTTGGTACTCCTTACATCTGTCCTAGCAAAGTATAATTAACACTGACCAGGGAATGAGCACAGCGCATTATCTGATGCTGTAGAGGCAAGAAATTTTCGGGAGCACTGAAACATGCGATCAAAGTATGACAGGCAAGACATTATCGGTATTTCTTACACCTAACATAACAAAGTATAATTAGTATTAACCAGATACTGTGCTCATAATCTGATGCTGTAGAGGTAAGAATTTTTCGGTACCACTTAAATATGCTATCAAAGTATGATAGGCAAGCAGCGACAATGTGCACCGCTTCGTTGATTGCCGCATTGTGGCGCACAATAACTCGGTTAGAGCGGCCTTCGGTAGCCGGACATGCACGAACATGTATAGTGGATAAGAATAATTATAAAACTTAGGAGAAGTTACATAAATGTAGCCGGTCATATGTAGATATGAATTGAGTATATTAGTAGCGAAGTCACAGGATTTGGGGAATAAGGATGCAAGTTGCTTGATATGATTCTACGGTGCCAAGATTTTTTTAGTAATACTCAAACATGCTATCAACGTACAATAAGCAAGACATTGATGTTGGTCGGACATTTTTGGTACTCCTTACAGCTATCCTAGCAAAGTACACTTAACACTGACCAGGGAATGAGCACAGCGCATAATCTGATGCTGTAGAGCCAAAAAAAATTCGGTAGCACTGAAACATGCGATCAAAGTATGACAGGCAAGACATTATCGGTACTTCTTACACCTAACCTAGCAAAGAATAATTAGTAATAACCAGGAAATGTGCATAGCACATAATCTGATGCCGTAGAGGTATGCCGTAGGAGTATTTTTCGGTAGTACTTAAACATGCTATCAAAGTATGACAGGCAAGCAGCGACAATGTGCGCCGCGTCGTTGATTGCCGCATTGTGGCGTGGTAGCCGGACATGCACGAACATTTACAGTGGATACGAATAATGATGGAAATAAAGCGAAATTAAATTAATGTAGCCATCATGCATAGATAGAACATATTAGAAGGGAAGCATAAGAGTATATAGCCAGCAACAATGCACGCTACGAGTTACGTTTTGACATGTTAAGATTTTTTACGATATGTATATTGCATGATATGCAATGGCTGATAATGTATGTTATGTGAAACTACACTGCTGGCAAGATTTTCGGTACTTCTATACATATCCTAGCAAGGTAAGATAGGCAAGCCAGCGATAGAGCACGCTACGAGGCATTTTTGTGTATATGGGATACAGATATATCAGCTGTTTCATACTCAATGGCCAGCGACAACGCGACAAGCCGCAACGCATGGTGAGTCATTATAATGCTGTAGGTAGAGTATGTAGTACATTTTCGGTACTACTCAATAAAAAGTCAGTTGATCTGTTAATTCTATATTATGAAAGATACAAAGATAACATATGAATAACAAAGTATTATATGATTTTTTGTTTTTTTTAATCACAATTTGTACTACTTGGCTCAGAACTAAATGACAATTGGAATATTCGCATAATTTTGGTTAACCAGAAATTCGTAGTTGGGATTGGTAACCGAACCCCAAGCTTCATATCAAATATTTAACCACTATGCTATCCCTATTTCTTGAATATAAGGAGAAATTTAGTAGACCTTATCCACATAACACCAACGATCTACAACCCCCAATTAGGCTCGCACGGAGAACGGACACAAAGGCAAAGATAATGGCCGTTAACCGAGTTCGGAAGATAGTTCACTTAGAGCCAACTTAACTTTATCAAGTTGCAATTAAGTACGGCGACGTAATTGAATATTCTCACGGTCCATATCACAATCACCTCGTGAACTGACCGGCATCGATCCGATGTGCAAATTTGTAGATTGGGCCTTTGACGTAACTTCAGACGGTTAGTTTGGTTAACTTTGCGTCTGATGGGGTATAGTTGTAGAGAGTTTCTTTGCATTTAGTGTTCTCTTTTATTCATATAATTATAAAACTAGTAGCGACCCGCGAGATTATTCGTGATGTAGACAATCATAAATAATTACATTTTTTCCAGATACTTTTGACGTATGTGTCATTTTGAATATAGAATCTTAATTATAATTTTGGTATTCTTCGATCCCCATAACATTTTGTTCTCTATGTTGGGGTTGCCTTAGGTTTTGAATCTGGTGAAGTTATTATTGATAACTTAGAGCTAACCTAAGTTTATCAAGTTGCAATTAAGTACGGCGACGTAATTGAATATTCTCACGGTCCATATCACAATCACGGTCCCTCTGGTGCTACAAATGTTCATAGGCGACGGTTACTACTTACCATCAGGTAGCCCGTCTGCCTTATCGCTAGGTTTAGATATAAAAAATAATCTTATCACTTAGAGGCAACTTAAATTTATCAAGTTGCAATTAAATGTACGTAATTGAATATGTTCATGGTCCATAACACAATCACTTCGTGAACGCCGGTATCGATCCGATGTGCAAATTTGTAGATTGGGCCTTTGACGTAACTTTGTACTCTCTACAACTCCACGAGGTAGTTCGATTAATTTTGTAGATAAATCGTAGATAGTTTCTTTGTATTTAGTATGTGTATAGGTGTTGGTATTTTACGTATTTCAAAAAGTTTAATTTTGTCTTATTTTTATTAAATACGTACTTTGTTTATACATTATTCGTGATTTAGACGATGTTAACCTGCATCAAAATTGTGCACGTACATTTAAATTTTACTAAATAAAGCAAAACTATACCCTAAAACAAAATAATGCTTTTTAAGAAATTTAAAAAAGTTTTATTTTGAAAAATTGAATAAACTGGAAATAATTAGACATCCTGCAAATTTGTAGATTGGGCCTTTGACGTAACTTTGTACTCTCTGAGACTACGGCAGTTTGGTTAATTTTGTGTCTATAGGACTCATGTACAGTAGTAGATAGTTTACTTCTATTTGATATATGTGTTGCGAGTAATTTGTAATTTAAACAGTGATGTTTACGTATGCATGATGTGGAATGAACTTCTTCCCTAGATGTTTTTGTTTACGGATGTCCATGCATGGCTCTGTCAAATAAAATAACACTTTCTACACTCATATCCTCTAGCATTTCATATCGTGAGTGCTATGGACACATAAAAACAAATAAATAAACTAGGGGTGTTTATTTATTTGTTTTTATGCCCACAGATCTTTTCAGAAAAAAATGTTTATGAAATTCGTAATTTTTCATTTTTGTCTAGCGGGAAATCGAGCCTCATTAGTTTCCAAATCCGGCCGTTAAGGCCGCTACGCAGTTTAAGAAAATAGGTCTGATGAATTCTTTATAATGGAAAGATTGGTCTACTAGAGTGAAAAAAAAACACTTTCTACACTCATAGTCCCAAAGTACCATTTGTTTCGTGCTTTATATGAACACATAAGGGCACATTTTAGTATGTACCCTTATCCAGAGCTCTTCCTAGATAGAAATTCTAGGAATGTTCGTATCAAATACCCATATAACTTACCAGGTTATTTGCCAGTTGGTAGAACTCATGTAGTTCGACCGGGGAGATACCTCCGCCACCCTCATAATCCTCCGTGAAGCAATTTATTGTATTTCGGTTTGGAGAGGCTTGGTTGTCGGCTACATTTAAACGCGAGGCGAACATCTTAGCTCAAGGGTAGCAACGCATCTATGGTCATTATCAAGTACGATTTAATCGTACTCGGGGATGACCACTAATGTCCGTGGGTGGCAGTGGCCACTTACCATCAGGTGGACTGCATACTCGTTTGCAACCTTAAGACGTTAAAAAATAGTTTTCTTTACAGCTGGAAATCGAACCCAGGACACTCTGCATGTCAGACCGGTATCCTCACTACGCCATGCGAGTAATTAAAGTCCATCTGATGAATCTTTTGTGATGGAAAGATTATTCCACGAGAATGTCGTCTTTATAGTTTTTATGACTACCATTAAATGGTTGGCGGTTAAGTTAAAACTAATTTTCTAATTAACTCAGTCATCGATAAGATTCAGTTGATATAATAAAGCTTCTGATTGACATTATGGTCAGAATCGTTAATTTTATTGGAATTCATGCCGTAAAATGTTATTACTTTTTAATTAAGAAGATTCCTAATCGAGTTTTCTATATTCTGCCGCTCGTGGATATAAGTAATCATCCCCAAGTACAACTGAATCGTACCTCGAGTTGCACATATATGCCTATCTCATCTCAGCCCTCAGAGATAACAGGTGGTAGAACTCATGTAGTTTGACCGGGGAAGTACCACCGCCATCCTCATAATCCTACGTGAAGCAATCAATTGTGTTTCGGGTTGGAGAGGCGTGGTCACCGGCTATACTTAAAGCCATCACCAGATTGACTGCATGCTCGTTTGCTACCTTTATCTGCTAAAAACATTGCACCTACTTATTACAAAAAATGCACTGATATTTTACTTTACTGATATTTCATTTTACTTTAAATCCACCAAATCAAATCACGAAACATAGAGACTAAATCACGATCTGATCCTTGGGCATTTTCTCCTCAATGCCCTATGGATCAGTATATTTCCATAAGGCATTCCTTACGATCGACATTGGCGTGACGCTCGTCAGATGGCGATCAGCCGCGTCGTGGCGCCGATGAATAGAACGTCCACCTCTATTGTAAGTTAATGTACTCGCTCAGGTATGGGACATACCGATGAAGAGGTTTGCGAGCAAACAACAACAATATACAAAATAAATATTGTGTGTACAGCAACGTTAGTTGCTGGTATATTTCTTATAAGAAGTTCTATTACTACTACACGTTGTGCTTGTGATTGGTTATAAATGTCCATTGAGATGATTACTCATGTCCATGGACTGCAGCCCATGGACATTAGTAATCATCATCAGTACTATTGAATCGTATCTAAAGTTAATCAAAGATGATTGAGGACTAAGATGTTCGCCTCTCGTGTAACTATAGCCGACAACCGCGCCCGTCTAAACCGAGACGCAAGAATAGCTTTACGGAGGATTATGAGGGTGACAGTCCTCCCCAGTCGAACTACTACCTACCTACCACCTGGCAAGTGATGGCAAGTGGTTACTGCTGCCCATGTACATTATTAATCACTCCCAATTTCGATTAAATCACGATCTGATCCTTGGGCATTTTCTCTTTAATGTCTTATCGATATTAGTAAAGTTTATCTACATAAAATACTTGAAGTAACAATTATGTTATTTTTTTAGAAATATGAATATTCTAAAATATGCATTAATTGTATTAATAGCTCACTGTTTTGGATATAGTGGCTTCTACATAAAAGGTAGATTATATGCTGTCGCGGACTTTTATTTAGAGCTATTTAAGAAAAACAATCCTATGGAACATTATTTTCGTGTCACTCCAACAGTTTAGGCAGCGCACGCCTGAATGGCTTTCAGAGGGCAGGAATTATTCCGACTTACGATACTTATTGTTATGCATATTACTTGCCAAATTACACAAAACCTTTTTAAATTGTAGCCTATATGTTATTCTGATGTATAAGCTGTATTACTGTAACGTATCATCAAAATCCGTTTAGTAGGTTATGCGTGAATGTGTAACAAACACACATACATACTCACAAACGTTCGCATTTGTCATATTAATAAGATAAGATTGGATAAACGCAAAATCCATGTGTCCGCGCAAGTTGCTTCGCGAGAATGGTGATGCAGCCTCTACAGGAAGCCTTCAGCTTTTGTTCTCCGCTCGAAATGATAAAAACGTCAAGAATCCCGCCACGACTATTGTTTTGCAACCAGTTTTTTGTTTGTTTTATTGTTTTTATTTATTTTATTGTTTGTTTATTGCGGCGTGCGGTGGGTTGTAAGCGGGTTTCGTATAGAGTTATAACTTAACATTGTTGTCGTTTTCTTCGAACGAACGTCCGAATAAGGTTGTTTTGTACGTATTCGGGCCGTTCATGTTAATTAACATCATATCAACTTTGATTGTTATGAACTGCGATAAAGAATAATTTAAAAGAAATTGCAATGTTTAAATTTAATGGTGGCTAAATAATTCGATGTAATGAGGGAGTAACATGACAGTTTGTGTTATTGCTTTCGAGTGAATGCACCGATCTCGGAGTATTTTCTACGCATGTAATTCGCGATTTCGTTGGAAATTTCGGGCGTTTCTACTTCAGATGTAAGTTACAAGTAGCCAACGAAAACTTATCAACATGCTATCAACCTTTCCTTGTCTGTGTCCTTTATCGTGAATAAATATACCTTTCCGCTCCTAGCTAGAGCTAAAAATGTACCTTTCGTCTTTTTATTCGTCTTCGTACATATAGTAAGCAATTTTAACCTCCTATATAATTGACATAACATAACACCTAGCAATTTTAACTTCCCATATAATTGACATAACATAACACATAATATACTCATTACCCCATATTTCATCTATTTGTTTGTATTTGTTGACATATAGTAAACAATTGTTAGCTCCCCTATAATTAACATAACGTAACATAACACCTAAGACACACATACTAGGATTCCCTGTGTTTTGGTTGCCATGGACACACATAAGACGTATGTTCAAACGCCCAGACCCAGAACGGAAATCTAAATTCATTATTCAAATTTCTGTCTCGACGGAAAATGAATCCGGGAACCTCTGTGCGGCAGACAGCTATGGTGTCCGCCGAACCCGGGACCCTCTGCGCGGCGGACAAGTATGGTGTCCGCCACGCAGGTCGTCAATTCGTATCTGTATCTGCGAAGCTTCGTTTATTATTATATCTCTTATTTTCTGCCTCGTTGGTTTCGGGGAAGCGTGGTTTTTTATACACATGAGGCAGTTCACAAAGTGTGATATTTGTATGTCCATGGGCGGCTGTGACCAGTTACCACCAGTTAGGATCAATACATATTTGCTACCATTATTCGATAAACAATAACAACATAAATTTAAAATATTAGTCTCCCATGGACATTAGTAATCATCTCCGAGCAGAATTAAATCGTAGCTAAGTTTGATCACAGATGCGTTTCTACCCCTAAGGACTAAAATATTCGCCTCGTGAAAAATTGTAGTCTGCAACCACGTCTCTCCCAACCGAAACACAAGAATTGCTTCACGGAGGATTATGAGGGTGGCGGCGGTACCTCCCCGGTTGAACTAAACGTGTTCTGCCACCTCGCAAATCATATTTTAAGTGTCATAACGTGAAAATCTAACGTTTACATACTGAGTTTGTATTATTCCTACTTGTGCATGCAAAAAGCTGTTTCCATAAATGTTCTG
>DWNR01003482.1:0-11753 GCA_018250455.1 Polygonus leo | reverse complement strand
AAAAATCGCCCAGCTCGCTAATGTCCTCCGCCTGCAGTTTACGTGTAATTACGCGACGCTGCGGCTGCGGTCAGCGGGCAGCGCCGCGGCTGCTTGATTGATTACTTTGTGTTGTTCATTAGAAAAAAGGTATCCCATGTAAGTATTTTCTACCTTGCTTCACAGTTTTGTAAAGCATGCAAATGGTTGTGTAAATCATGAGCGTACATTACGATGAGTAAAAGTGCTAATTTTATTAGTCGGTTTTTTTGGTAAGATCTTGTTTTATTCTGTAATGAAAATTTATTTGTTATAATGATGTTCTGGAGTAATTTTCATTATTGTTCTATATTACCAGGTGGTAGAACTCGTTTAATTCAACCGGGGAGGTACCACCGCCAACCTCATAATCCTCCGTGAAGCAATTACTGTGTTTCGGTTTGAACAGGCGTGGTTGTCGGCTACACGTATACACGAGGCGAACATCTTTGTCCTCAGGGGTAACAACACATCTGTGATCAAACTTAGGTATGATTTAATTGTACTTAGGGATGATTACCGATGTCCATGAGCGGCAGTGACCACTTTCCTTCAGGTCGACTGCATGCTCGTTTGCTATGTTTGAACTCATTCAATTAGAAGACTAAATTTCAAGGTTCCGTATTAGCTTTTCTTTTTTATGTCAGCATATAAACCAGCCAGCACTTATTCACATCATTGATTACTCCCACCTTTATCTTTTTCGGTTCCACTAAAATAAAGTTTGTTTATTGAACGTACATGATGGACGTCTCTCAATTAATCATAGAATATGCCTTACGCAAGTATGATTTAGTAGTTGGACCTGGAAATTCGTTCCAAAGACAATAACTATTGAACATTCCGATTTGGCACGCAGCCCGTTGAAATGAAAACAAACGGTTCTCTACGGGTATTCAGTATGCTGTTTAATAAATGTCATTATAGTATATTACATATAACTCATACAGAAATATTTAGGTAGTAATTTATTTACCATATAAATGTGTGTCACACGTCAGAAAAAACCTGAAAATCTAATAAGAAATGTGTAGTGAAATATGTATTATAAACCTTATGAACTAGTTTAACAAGATTCTGATTAAGCCCCTGCATATGCAAGCTTTGGAGTATAGTGAATATCATTGGCTAAGCACAAGTCTATTTCCTAAGAGGTAGTCATTGCAGTATATGATATGGTGTATCTGTACCGTAGTATCTATTTGCTAATTAATCTTTAATCATAAATGAATAAAACGCTTACCCCTTATTAGGATTTCCTTTGTCCATGGTGCAACGGACACTTATAAGACAAATGCAGATTTTTTTATCGTATAAAGGTAGCAAACGAGCATGCAGTCCACCTGATGGTAAGTGGTCACTGCCACCCTTGGACATCAGTAATCATTCTCAGGTACGATTGAATCATACTTGAATTTGATCACAGATGCGTTGCTACCCCTGAGGACTAAAATGTTCGCCACGTGTATAAGTAAAGCGCGCAACCTTCACGACTAATAATAATATACTCTGTCCAACGTCTGTCCAAAGCGAAACACAATAGATTGCTATATAATAAAGTAACTATGGCAAATTAATGTCGTGGTTACTAAGAAGAAACTACATAAGGTCTGAAGTCTGTCAGGTCTGAAGTCTTCAGTAAGATCCATAAATGTTAAGTGTGGTCCATCCCTAATTTTTATTTTTTATTTTTTGGGCAACATTTTTTGTTTTTATTTTTTTATGATTTAGCATTGAAATATACATACAACCCTACATTTTCACCCTTTTACTATCAACCCCTATTTTTAACAGCGATATTTGTATTTATTTATATGGCATACAACGTAAGCCGGCTCAGCTAGTAACAGTATATAATATATGGCGTGCTTTCTTAGTTTTCTGAACTGATTTATAAATCGGAAGATGCTGACTTTTGTGTCAAGCTCATTTTTTTTGGGAGAATTAAAACAATTTTGAATAATAAACCTTAATTAAGTACAAGTATATTTTCATTAAATTTGTGTACTAAAATATAAATTGTGCGGGGTGCAAATTTCTTTGGAAACTTAAATTTATTTAAATATTACATACATATCTATATTATATAACTATCTACCTATTATATATCTGACTAAACTAACTTATCCATACATTTTGTTCACAATCAGTTCGCAGTTCGTTCGGCACGTGATTAGCCTAATTTTCATTAATTTCGTTGCAATCTTGTTATCAAAGAGTGTATGTGAACAGTCTGTTAATTTTCTTCATATTACGAACTAATTTGTATCACAATTTCTGAAACATACTGCATACACATACCGTAACTTGCATCCGATAATTTTATCTTCATTAAATATTTTTGCAGAATTCTGCTACTTTTGTACTCTTTATGATAAATCTTCTACAGTTATAGGAATTCTTAGTTAAGAAATGGTATACCATTAACTATGTACGTCAATTTCTATTCATAAGAATGATATGTTTCACGGATCATCGGCACAGTTCTGTGTCATTATCCTGAACTGCGCAGATGGTATCCGGTGCTGCAAGGAACAGTTTTCCTGATGCGCACGCGCATAGTTGGTATACTTTTTTCCCTCTTGGATTTTTCTGCTGGTTCTCTACCACGGAAGCTTCTTTTAAGTTATTGATTATAATGTTGGGCGCATCAATTTTGATCTGAAAGAAAACTCACCATAAGTAATGATACATTTGTTTCCTTATATACGAGTATACCTATATATACAGGCTGTATATATATTATAGGCTATATTATATGTATAGCCTAGCTATATATATATATAGCCTAGCTAGTGTACACTTGCTAGCTAGCAATTTTAAATATTCACACTACCAAGTCCAAGTCACAATATATTGAAATCTAAAAAATAATAATTATTCTATAAGCGTATTGGGGTGCATTCCTTCATTGATATGCATTGACAGCATGGTGGAACATGATCCAAGCTTCTACTGTGTCTGTGGAGAAACTTAAACCCAATAGGATAATATAAATATCACTGCAATAAGTTTTAGCTAATGCATGCGTGGTTAATGCACCTATTTTATTACTATTATTATCAGTGAGTCTGTGATAATAATAATGTTAAATTAAATGCCTATTACATCTTATAACAAACTAACAATACATATATGTATAAGGTTACTTACAGCACCGACAACTGAATCTAGTTTTATATTAGTATGTGAGGTAATATCGATGCCCCCGGCTCTGCTCTCCAGTTGAATGGACTGTGGCGCTCTTATGTCAAGCCGCCTTGTCAACGACTCGAGCCTGAAAATATATTTATACCAAAATTAATAATAGCAAGTTTATCACATTATTTTTGGAATATGATAAAAAATCTTTCGAAGGGTAGTATAATAAAAATTGACTTTTATGAGGTACTTGATACCTACTATACTCGTATGTACTAAATAATTGTCAAAATAGTATTAAAATAATATACATATATTTCAGTTTTAAAAATGTAACATGTGAGTACTTTTTGGTAGATAGAAACGGGGTACTTTTTCATTTACTCATATGTTTTTCATATACTCATATGTGTCATATTTTGCATCTTGAGTACATTATTTGTGTAGTCTCAATGTTAAAGAAAAAATATTCAGAACGGCATATTAGGCCTAGGTCCTCGTACCTATAATAAAATATAGGTCAGTATTCAAGCCAGCCTAGTTAAGTAGTCTACACTCGCATATATCTGTAATTATGAGTTTAAATAATTACTTTTGACAAGTCACGCGCTAACTTTACAAGTAGGAAAAGGTTTTGTCATTTAAAATAACTGTGTAATCTTTAGGTAAGTACAATCTTTTTTTAAATCTACGTAAATGTTAAATATAATATGTATTGACATTTAAATACATCAAAACTCGTATATAGAATGTGTGTGTGTGTTATATTTTAATTTATGTATACAAAAATAGAAAATAAATAAAAAAGAACTAACCCATCAAATTGTTATATTATCTACGTAATTTAAAGTTTGCCGCAAGAATTTCAAGTTAACCTTGTACGGCGGAATGTAATGAGAGAATTCTTAAGATCGAGAAACTCTAAAAAAGATGAATGGAAAAACTCACTGTAAGTCACAGCCCGGTGGTGCTCGTACCATTGGACTCTGTAGCGCACTCCGCACCACGAGTCCACCGGACCCATCTACCGCGAGGCTTTCTGAGAAAATCCGTACTTCTTCCCGCGACGCATGAAACACGTCGCTCCCTCGGGAATCATGAATTTGAAATGCTCGTCCACTGCACTCTATGCTGTCGCGCTCTGTAAAGCGAATAACGAAACCTTCACCGGCCGGATTTGCTCAGCTTTCATTCAAATTGATGTTGATAAATGGCCATAACAAAAGGACATAATTCTATTATGATTTTTAAGAGAACCAAACATATTAATGTTTCTTGCGTCTTTAAACTTGATGTAGCTACGCGGCTAACAAGTTAAATGGAGACTACCAGTTGTGTAGTGTAGACACCGGCTCAAGAATAGAGTCAATACTTTTACGTCTGAAAAGCGCCTATCGCATCTTATATAATCGTTGATATTTAAAATCGTTGATGAGCCAAAATATTAGATATATTTTGGCTGTTAGCGTACAATTAATCGAAAGCTAATATCGTTAGGTTCGTTTGTGACTTAACCCGTATGCGAACGCAATGCATTCCTCGAAATGAACATGTTTGTACACTGGTCTGAAATTATATGGATCCTTCGGGATCAAATGTACAGAGTAAGTTTATTACAGATAGGTTGATTAGTTGACTAATGAAAGCGAAACAAGCATATTCAAAATGGTTTACTTAATATAAGCGAGGATATACTACTATGAATGTTATACTGACTTATCAACATTTTGGAATATTCCTTCTGGCCGGGCTCAGAAACGAGTACGGTGAAATTGCGATATGAGTGTAGAGTGATGGGCCGTGCGATTTGCGACATTATTGTGGAGGCAATAAGGTTATCCACGATCCACGCTTGCCCTTCAACTTGGATGCCATCTTTCACAATTTTTATAGGTCCGATGCCAGCCTGAAATAGAACGCTTTAAAAATGGTTTTGAAGTAAAGTTATATTCCATAGCATTCTTTAAATCTTTCACATTTTTACGATAATGCAATACGGATAATATAAAGCACTTTGAATTTTCTGATATAGGCAAGTCCGATAATAGTGAACTCTTACTACGAAAGAGTACATATAGGTTATTTTTCTACAAATCTTACAATTGCATTTATATAAAAACCTACCATAGATAATCTCAATGCGCTTATAATCCACAATGTCAAGGCGATGTTCAAACAAACAAGCAGTAAAAGGAACACAAGGATCCCGTAAAGAGTTGTTCTTCTCCAGCCTCTTGTGAGTACGGGGGGTAAGCAGCCAGAATTAGTATTCTTGCTCTCGTCTGAAGAGACCGCTGCCGGCGGCGGGTCCCCGGTGGGGGTACATCCCCATCCGCGTATCCCACTCGCTGTCGCCCCTTCCTTACCCATCTTGTGTAACCGCTACCTTAACGCATTGACTATCGAACACTATAATCCTGTAACAAAGCAAACAGCTAATGTCAATTAGAGTTTAATGGCGAACAAATGTATATCACGGAATGATAGGCGGATGTTCATTTATAAACATGACACTGATGTGGCTTAAACGTACGAGTACACTAACCTTCGATTTTCATTACGTTGTGTCTATATTTGTATCTGAACGTGGGAATAATGGTTTATACAGTCTATATATACAAAATTAAAGGATGAACTCGTTGACGTTGCTCGCCAGCGAAAGCATCATCGTCATGCCGGTTATTACCACAATGTATAAAATAATAATCGATGTATTTTGAAAGGTGTAGTAGTGTAGCAATGCATCAGTATTCGACACTAGGTAAATATGTCTTAAATCCTATGTACAACAGTGACTACTTGCTAACAGAGGCAAAAACTAAAAATACTGTAGTATTGTAAAGATAATGATCAAATGTAAATAAAATATATCATAATCATGAAAAATATTATAAAAAGTCAGTGTGCTTTTGTAATGCTCGTTTAAAAGTACAATTTTTGGCACATAATTCGAGTAGAGGATAGAAAATCGCACTTTATATAAAACTGATAGAGCACAAAATGTGCAAAGCGCTCTTAGAGCGGTTTCATGAGTAGAACAAAAACTTTACCAACACACTGAGGTATCGGAGGTTAAGTACCTATAATAGCTTAGTTTGGTTTCAGATATTATACACCGCAATGCAAACTCTATGTTATTATTAGTCTTTCTATTTATGGTTGATCTTATTGAAAATATCAGAAAAAGCAGTGTTTAGTGTACTCGTACTTATGATAAATTACAATTACACTCAATAACTATCTTGAGTAGGTATAACCTATTCAATGTATAGTAAAAAGTCTCTATTATTAATCGACTTCGATTCAATTCAGTGTTTTTCTCAATATTATAAAGCATCAAAATAATAAAACATTTTTTTCACTTTTTAACGTAGGTTTTTAAGTATTTCTTGATAATATATGTTGTGTTGATAGACAACCGGACGAATGGCATGGAAACTTAAAAATAAAGAAAGTTATCGATTGTGAATATTCTTGCTGTGTGTTAGAACACGAATTTTGAGGCAGGTAAATAAAGCATAAGTACTACTTCGTCTATGCTTTGTGGGTTTGGCGTCTGGGGAGCGAAGCCTTCATCTAGCAGCGCACAAATGCTCTGTTTATGAAGCAAGTTTTCATGAATGTCATTTTAAGCTCTTTGATTTACTTTGTTATTACATTTATGACTGTTCGGTGTGTGGAACTGTGGGTTTTTGTTGTTGTTTCGTCTCACACTGTTTTCGATGTTTCGATATTTCATTACATTATTTCTTTGTATATCAAGAATCAAGAATAAAGTTTATTAAAAATATATTAACATTATTTGTTTATTTATCTGCTAACACACACAAACGCATAAAATGTCTCCAAGCTAATTTACCTATACTTTTCTAACGTTTTACTGGACTTTAATGAAATTTATTTGGAGAATCACATTTTGGATTCTTTGAATCAACTATGCGTCATAAATTTTTAACCTTCAAATATAATTTGATATGAGCGCTAACATATATAACGATAACACCCACATTAAAATAAAATTATTTCTTTTACTAAAATATATACGAGTATTTCGTCTCAATCAAATAATATAATAATATAAAACAAGTTAAAATAACAAGAGGATAAGGCTGCAACTACTACAACTGCTAATGAATGCCGTAGTAAGAGCGCTAATGAATACCTATAGCGTGCTGTTCAAAAAAGAACCCTTAATAGGCCGAGTGTTCACAGTTAATAACACTGTCGCAGCGACAAATAGTCGCACTGGAAGCGTTTTGCCGCTTTCATTATTTCATAAGCATTTACTGAAAACCCTTTTTGTTGTATATGTGGCCTTTTTATGAGCGGTTTTAATTACGCTTGTAACCTATTTGTGTCCCAAAACTGGGAAATAGTCAAAGGAAACGGAGTACACTCCACTACGTTGCTTCAATGTGAGTTGTTGGAAGTTACTGGCAATCAACTTTTTGTGTTAAAATAAGTATATAAAGAACTTTATATTAAAATGGATTAAGATACCTTTTTAAACAAACAAGGTTATGACATATTGCTGCTTTAAGTTTTTATTATTTTTGTATTGTATTCCAGTATTCATTAAAATAGACTTATTAATATTTCATACTTTCGTCACGATTTTAACTATATGACGCGGGACTCTATTCTGCGCTGTCGTGTATGCACGCCATTGTTTTAGTTAAATGACCGGGTAACCCTTTTTCTGCCCTTTTTGTGCTGGTTTAGCCCTCTTAGGTGCGTTTATAGAGATGTTGCATATAATTTAAATTTAAATAAGTCATGTTCAATTTCGGAACAAATATCTCCAAAAATCAGAATAAATAATTTCCGATTTTCGTATTGATGCGATTTCATAAAAGTTCAAACTCAAATGAATATTTGTCATACGTATTTGCATATTTTTGTACGAAACAACATATGCTTTGTTGAAAGTATGAATACAAAATTCGATCAGTCTATTTTTGTTGGCATAAAGTATAAACAATTCAGTTATGAGTTAGACAGCATAACAGATACATTTGGGCATAGTTATCAATTTATTAACTGACTGGTGCAGCATTATGCACTCTGACTCAATTTTCATAGCAGTTCGTTATTTTAGCGGACAGTTGTGATTTTGTGTGTGAATAAAAAACAATTGCACTTTGATCCACCAAGCCGTCCACGGATAAATTGGTAGGAGACTGAAATTGTATGATAGCAAACGTAACGTACAAAACGTAACAAATATAAAATGGTAAACAAACTGTACAAAATAAAAAGGTTAATAAATCGTTTTATTTGCCACAATTATGTTAGTTGCAATTCATTCTTTTCACAATGATAAAGATTTGTAGACTTCACGCACTTTTGGGATTTTTCATACAAATTTTTAAACATATTTTCTTCACGATGTTTTCTTTCATGGAAAAGCAATTGATAAATTAATCTTTATAAATCAGAGTTAAAGGATATACCTAGGATTCGATACCTGGATTAGGGGGTCCCGAAACCAATAAGCTATAACTACTTGTATTATAATTGGTTAGTTGTATATAGCTGGTGTTACTATTGTATGTGCATATTGTAGCTTTGTATTCCTGAAAGGTTTTTATAAGGTTATGTTACACATCTACTTTGATATACTGAAGTTCTAGCACTTTCTATGACGTGCCTTTGTCGGTGATGCTTTTCACTAACCTACAATAGCAAGCACTTGTAACAATATATTCTCTACGATTTAACAAAAAAATTTTATATTAAACGTTTAATACCTACAAAATGTTTCTTATACTTCTAAGTATTCTAAAAATATAATTTCTATTTTTTGAACTGAGATCATTAAAAATATATAGGTATGTATACATTACCAAATTTAATTTTGCATTTCATTCGTTAACTGACCATCACGTGACATTTGCCTTCATTGTTTATAAACAAAATGTTTGTTACATCAATATCTTAAAACTAAATCAAACCCATTGGAGCGGATGAAAACAAATTTCCTTGACATATATTGGACGCGAACACGAGAAACTGAAGAACGTTCTTCCAGAAACTAAAAGATTAGGTATCGAAAAGATTTCTATTACGATGCAGGCGACTGCACCGGGCGAGATCTATGCCTAAGACTAGATAAATTCATAGATGCTAGAAACAACACTCGAAATATCCGAGGCGAAGCGAGGCAAGGCGGGCGTGCTCCAGAATATAATATCAGGCGGTGGAGTGGCCGAGCGACTCCCGCGCGGCACCTCGCCCTAACGGCGGCATGCCGGCCCTCGTAATAAACGATATAGTGCGAAAATAGAACTGGTACGGATATGGGTGTTTCTGTCTAAATAAAATACCAACACTTTCTGCATTCCCGTCGCTAGTTGCCCACGTTTCTATGTTATGATTCGAGCACTGCGATCGATCTGAAGCCGAAGTTTAAAAATAAAGAGCGCTTTTCAGCTTTTCGCGGCGTCAATGACCCAATTTAAAAGTCGGGAAATTGGCTTTAAGTTGAGTTGTGAACGTTTCGCCCATCGGGTTTTATATTCAATTTAAGCGCGCGATGTTTTCATTAATCACAATTTAAGTGTAGTAATTAAATAATTACATTATAAAAGGCTGATACACAGTGGTGTCGTTCGCCGCAGACAGGTTGTTTCCTGGCACTTTTCCATGTGTAATCCTTCAGCGTGTGCACTAGCGGCGTCGCGACGCGGTTACTTTATACGACTGAGATGTAACTTTTATTAACAGAATGCTGGCAACCTTTCGGCTCCAGGTTTAAGTCAACACTGGCAGTGGCGTGCGCGAGCGACGGCGATGCCGATTCTAGCTCGTTTTGAAGCGCTGCATTTTTAATCAGCGCCTGTCTCGCGCGGGACATAACTCGGATATGCTCCAGATACAGCTGCGCCCCCTCTCTATTATGAATTCCAGTTAACGTTATCATTAACTGGCACCTTCGCATAATTTTGTTAATAATTAACGTGGCGGCGACCGTGTCAACATATTAGTTAGGGCCGCGAGCGCTGCCGGCGCTGGCCTGCGGTTCAATGTATGTACGCATGCTTCGGCAACACATTTATATTCTATCGGTTTATTGTCATTATTTAGAACATAGTTCATTTTAATTTGTTATTTATAACTAATGAGTATGTTGTGTGAAATTGTTTAATCGTTTTCAATAAATATTTTTGAACGTAGTATTATACATAGTATTTGGAATGTACTTACTGGTAGAATAACTCTTTTGTTATTATAGGGCAAATGATCTTGCAGGATAAGTTTTTGCCATCTATTTGCATAGATCATCCAATGCGTTTTTCTGAGATATAGATAGTCTTGTCCAACGGCACAAGATTTGGTTTTGCAGAAGGTGGAGGGGATGGAGGTGTTACTGTCTCAACACATTTAGGAGATACATTATGATTTTCTGTAGGAATTTTAATGTATGCTTTATTAACATTAGCAAGGTAAAGGTTAGGTACTACGATTTGACCACAAAACGCGTATTCATTATTTTCGTAAAATATTCATGTTCAATAAATAAATTTAGAAGAAGTGAATGTAAATTCAGACCCAGTTAGCAACACTATTATACGCACAATTTAGTTTTTACAATGACTTTTTATTGGTTTGTGGACGTTATAACCATTCGCATATAAATGTTGACGGTAGATTTGTGTTGTGTCTATTTATTTTAGAGCTTGATGATGCTTCAATTTGTATTCACGTGATGCCACGTAGAGAACAGAAATAAATTTGTGATCGATTTTTTAATATACCGATAGAGAGTGCGAAGTGATTTGTTTCTGAAAATATTTTCAAAGCCCCACGTACACATTTGTTATTAAAAATATACACGGTGAATGCCGGTTTATTTTTTACTTAATTGTTCGTATGAGAATGTGTTATTGGTATGTAAGTAAATACAACTTTCGATGGGTTATCAATTTTATTCGAAAATAACGCCAGTTCTCCAGAAAAGTCCAGAAAAGATCTCGTGTAGTTCGACCGTGGCGGTATCGTCGCCATCTTCATTTATGAAGGTTTATAAACCTCCTTTAAGCAGTTTCGGTTTTGGAGGAGTTTGCAAGACTTAACGCGAGGCGACTAAGATAGTCATCGGGAGTAGAAAAGAATAGAATGTAAGTCATCGGTGGTCAACCTCAGATACGATTAAATCGTACTTGGGGTTAATTATTAAAGTAGGTGTGTGGCAATGACCACCATCAAATAATTTACTCCCAAGTAGAGTGCAAGCTTGTTTGATATAAAAATGATAAAAGGTTTGTATTTGTAAATATTCTGAAGCCCTAAATTTCTCCTCCACTCGTCTTAATATGAAGCACACTTCAAGCTAAACCTGTTGGATATAAATAGACTTTTGGCTTCGTTTAAAATACAGTAAAAACTATATGAAGTGTGTTTTTCATTGTATATGTGTAGACATTTTAAAAACTTCATGTAAATGTCATTTCTTTATACATCTTAGTACATTACTGTGTTTCATCATTTTATTGATTATGAAATATTGATTTTAAATCTAATATATAAAATTCTCGTGTCACAATGTTTGTCTTCGTACTCCTCCGAAACGGCTTTACTGATTTTAACCAAAT
>DWNR01003481.1:0-11758 GCA_018250455.1 Polygonus leo | reverse complement strand
GTTTCGGTTTGGAGAGGCGTGGTTGCCGGCTATACTTATATACGAGGCGAACATCTTAGTCCTCAGGGGTAGCAACGATCAAATTCAGGTCTGTGATCAAATTCAGGTCTGATTCATTCGTACTTGGGGATGATAACTAATTTCCATGGGCGGCAGTGACCAAATAACATCCAGGTGGTCTGCATGGTCGTGTGCTACCTTCATTCGATAAAAAAAAACATTTGTATGTGTGTGTGTGTGTATGTGTATTCGTGCGAGAATTGACGTTTGAGCAGCAAGCAAAAACCACGTTTAGAGTTTAAAAAATAATGTAAGGATTTTCTCTGGCGGGAGTCCCCGTACAACTTTTAGTATTTGTTTTTGTAGCGGCCATACTCGCCACAGTAACAGACAGACAGACGGAAATCTTAGCAAAGAATCTCATTAGCACCTATTCTGTAATGAACCCTGAAAACTCAAATTTTCGGCAGCCTACCAACCCCTAACTGGGCTAGCGAGTCAGACTATGCCCTCAACCCTACTCTTTCTGTGAGAACATAGAGGAGGAGGAATGTTAATGATGAATCTTAAACCTTAAGGGGTAACACTAATTATGAATCATGAAGCCTCCCAATTAAATCGTTATACTACGCAAAGCTATTATAGTTAAGTGGTTGGGAATCCGACTATTCACGCGGGGAATCCGGGTTCGAATCCCAGAATCGACATCGACAAACAAACATAGACTGTGTACAATATTTGTTACTGAAAACGATTCCAGTACCTTTTCTCAAAATTTCCGAACACAACCTATCCGTTGAAAAACTTGACTGCGGAACCCTAAAATCCATTCAGGGTGTCGCAGGACAAGTCTGTGAGGAAGCTCGTAAAGTTATAAACAAACATATAACGCGGTTTCAATGATTATGTATATCTCAGACGAGTTCCTGCCTACTGCTTCGCACGCTGCATTAGACATTTTTAACAAAGGTAAAAACGGTATTATTTTTTAATCGACATAACTTTTTTATTTATAAACAGACTGAAAAGAAAGAAACACTAATTTTTAAGTGAAGTTTGTCACAATACATCAGTAAAAACCGAATCCGAATCGGATTAGTCGTTTCTAAGATTAGTGCGACCAAACACAGACAAACTGGAAAAAATCCTAAAAATCATTGTTTTGGGTTCTATTCCATAGTATAGACTCCCAGTATCGATTCCCTCCAATATCTGCCAGGTGGTAGAACTCGTTTAGTTCGACCGGGGAGGTACCACCGCCACCCTCATAATCCTCCGTGAAGCAATTCTTATGTTTATGAGGCGTGGTTGCAAGCTACACTTATACTCGAGGCGAACATCTTAGTCCTCAGGGGCAGCAACGCATCGGTGATCAAACTTAGATATGATGTCATCGTACTTGGGGATGATTGCTGATGTCCATGGGCGGCAGTGACCACTTACCGTCAGGCGGAGTGCATGCTCGTTTGCTACCTTTATTGGATAAAAAAAGAAAAAAATCTGTCCTGTACAGACGGCAATCAGTTACAGATTCATTATATGTATAGAGAACATCGCCCATATAAGCTCGAGTAAGGCCATGTTCAATGCCAGTCGTCGTGTTGAGCGCGAAGATACTACACGTTTATATTTATTTTTATTACATAATATATACAGTTAGGAGTTATGGCGTCAGCCGTGGTTAAGTTTAGTGCCATACTGTTGCTGATCGGCGTCTGCGCAGCGGATATTGGTTTGTTTTTAATATTTATGTACAAAAATCTCATGTCACGATGTCTGTTTGGGATAAACTACGAAACTGCTGAATCTTTTTAAATTAAATTTTGTACCTATGTGTAACTTGGTCCAACTTGAGAGATAGGATAGTTTAAATCTTGATTCAGAACTCAATATTTATTGAAAAATTAAAACGTTAAATTTCCAATAGCAATCAGCTACGACTGTCAGAATAACTTGCCGGATCCGCATAATAACAATAATGTAAATAATCTATATATATAAAACTGAATCCCTATTTTCCTTGGTCATGGCATCACGCGTAAACGGCTGAACGGATTTCGCTCTTTCTTTTTGACTTTGTTATTACTAGAACATGGTCCTTGTTAAAATAACATTAAGAAAGTTGCGCAGAAAATGAGACAATTCAAGAAAACTAACGATCATATTAACTTTTCTATTGTAACCATAACAACATAACTTTTTACTAACAATATTTATATTGAAGACTAGCTGTGCCCGCAGCTCCGAACGCTTACCTGTCTTTTAGGGGTTGAATTTTTATGGCCTAAAACATGGCCGGGGGTCTTCTCGACAGATTAGTCAAGTTTGCATTAAAATCCGTTAAGCCATTTTTACGTGATGCGCGGGCAAGTAAACAGACAAACAGACAAACAGATAAACAGATAAACAGACAAACAGATAAACAGACAAACAAATAAACAGACAAAAATTCTTAAAACTGTTGGAACGTGTTCTGTTATCGATTCTAAGTATCCCCAGTCAATTTTTTTCGAATATCTTCCATGTACAGATTTTGACCCTCTTTAGCTTTATTATATGTATAGATGTACAGATTACGGACGCAGCCCACGGACGGGCAACACAGTATTAGTAATCAAGTCACATCGACTCGCTTTGGGTGCGGAACCCTAAAAAAGTTGAAAACCCTAAGCCTGTAAGTTCGTTAACATCTATAAAGTTGAAATTTTGGACAAACATGACTCCTGAATCCAAAATATATTCATATAATTTCCACTGACTTTTTGCTGTTTTTATATAAAACACACACACACACATCTTCACGCCAAATCCTTAACGGGGTAGGCAGAGGGTATCGAGTGCCAAACGCGGTTCTGGTATACTTGCCTAGCTTCTTCAATTTTCATATCACTCCTCAAAAATATAAAACGAATTCTAAAAACATACATGTACCTTTAGAAACTACGTAATGACCCGGTTGTGTTCACAACTTCCATAACTGTATCCCCTCATATGAATTACGCTACAAAAAGCAACCGAATATCCAACTCTTAAGCTTAAATGTTCGTTTAAAAATATTTCTGATACATATTTCTTGCGCCCGAATTATATTCAAACCGATTTATCGTGAACTTCGTACATTAATAACTGCTTGCTTTCATAAACTTTTAACGATTTATGACACAAGCACGATGCGAAGTTAAACCGTATTCGAATCAATCGACTACATAGATTTTCATATAAATCTCGTTATATTAAGAGTATAGATACATGAAATAAAAGGAAATAATTAAATAATTACTCTAGAATAGTAAAACTGTAGTTAGGCCGAAAAGGTGATACCCTCATTATACTCCTTGAAGCAGTTGTCTTTGGGTTTTGGAGAGGCTTGATTTCCGGCTATATTTACACACAAGGCGTACATCTTAGTACTCAGGGGAAGCGACGCCTCATCTGGTACAACTAAATCGTATTTGATTAGTAATATACATAGGCGGCAGTGACTACTTACCATCAGATCTATCCTTATACCACGTTTTTAGCGTTTTTTTTGCCGTTTAAATTACAATAGTTAGACACTTGAACATTTCTCTTAATTGATATAAAAGTAAATATTAAAGTTACATTACTTTTAAAAAGTGTTTTTATAAAAATGCTTTCAAACGACACCATCTAGTTGTTCGTTGTTTAAAATTTACGCATAAAACAATACTCCCAATATACAATAAAATAATAAACAACGCAATCTATTGGTACTACTGTACTGTACTGAACCATTCATACGCAGATCCAACTTGCACTTGGCCAATTATCATTTCTTATAGCTAGATGTTTACCTTCTTAACTAGAAGAGCCTTCAATGCACCTAACAGAATTATATTTGAAACAATTTTAATAGCCACTCTAGGAAACAATACAGCACGAGAAAGAAATAAAAACAAAGCATCTTCTTTTACAAAAGAGCAGGTATTTTAAAATCTAGCTAGCGCCGAGGTCACACCCTCTTTTAAGCTAGACTTTATTAACACCTCTACTCGGCATTGTTGCGAACTTCTGTGTGGGTTAATTGGTAAAGCTGAAATCTTAATACGAACAAAGAATAAAAGACAAAAGGAATCAAGATTTATTCACCTTCAACTAATATTTATATACACTGTTTAATATGTACGTTGTATATGTATTGCTCAAGTATTTTTTCTCAAAAATAAAATACTTGATAATATCATCACTAATTTGATTACTGGTTTCCCCGTGTACCATGCTTAAAAGCAATTTGTGTTTCGGACTAACGGGTGCGAGTGTCAGTCGCATTTATGCAACTATCGATGATAAATACTTATCTGAATTCACAGAACGCATTTGCTTTGGATTTCCGTTAGGACTAATGTTCAGTACCTAGGTTTACCTCAGATTTTATGAGTAGATTACACTTACCATTCTCGTTTGCTACTTCAAATATAACATAAATTTAAAATAAATAATAAGTATAGATAAAATAAAAACATTTGTCGGGACTATTGTTCTATGAAGTTTTTATGACAATATTATATTATAATATCAGTAAAAACTCTACCTAAATTGCGGCGTGCGCCACAGATAACAGTAAATAATGAAATAAGTTAAATTACGTAATTAATTCCGAATGAGCTCAGGCCAGCGAGGCCTCACCTCCATCAACAGCATAAAGGCTCCTTAATCTCGTAATTTTGTCCCAACAAAGGGACGCCTTGGGATATCACTAATAATATAATCTTCAGCACGCATTTGGCCTCATTCATACTTTTAGTTTAATAGGCAGCTTTGTCGACGTTTTATTTATAATATAATAATATAACGTAATTGTGTAATTCTTTATCATTGTAGACATTATTATATCTATAAAATAAAAATACGTAAGTGTAAATTTAGTGTTTTATTATCATTATCCTATGAATCTGTTTCACAGTTTTATACAATAATGCATCAGTCTAAATCTAAAACTGCGATAAAATTTATATAATGTTTTTTTTTTGTATTTAGCTTAAGCGATAAGACAGACCGATAATCTACCTGATGAAGAGTGGTCACCATCACCTATGAGCAACACTTTAGCGTCTTTTAAGAAGAACTCAATGTCATAGCGATACGGGAAAACGTCGAGAGTAAATTCATTCTATATATCATACTTTTTATCACGTATGTGATAAAAATATGAATGTGATGAAAAATTTTAAATATTTTTTGAAAGACAAAAAATATTTAAAACTTTTCTGAAATTCATTTTAAAAGAAGAAATGAAAAAACATGCTACGAAATTGTACTATGTTTTAAACAATTTACATTTAATCACAATAACGCTAAACCACTACCATAAATCCTAAAATCCACACACCATGTGGTCCAATAATTACGACGTATGTATCTGCTGCAGCGGTCAAACCGATTTTGCACACAAAAAATTAAGTATCGATTTGGAGTAAATATTTTTTTATGATAATCCATTTATCAACGAGATGACACTTACCTAGATCCATTTTTTTATAAAAGACTAAACGCAAAAAATCAAATTATAAGGGCCGTTTCGGTGAAATCAAAAACATTCAAATATGTACATACATATATATTTTTTTTTTATCGTATAAAGGTAGCAAATGAGCATGCAGGCCACCTGATGGCAAGTGGTCATTGTCGTTCTTAGAGATCAGATCACCGATGCGTTGCTACCCTTCAGGACTAAGATATTCGCCTCGTGTATCAGTGTAGTAAGCAACCACGCCTCTCCAAACCGAAACACAAAAATTGCTTCACGGAGGATTATGAGGGTGGCGGTGGTACATCAACGGTCGAACTAAACTGGCAAATACATATAAAAATTTCTCGTTTAAAATATAGTATAATAATAACTAATTATTTTGCCTCTGTGTTATTATTTATTCATTTTAATCCATGAGCCGTCAAAGTTAAAGTTTCACGGATTGCAGATGATATTTTAATATTAAACGAGCGGATATTACTGTACTTTACGCATACGTTGTATCATATTAACAACCCATACATCACTTTAGTTGGGAATGCATCTGAAATTTATGGTCCTCCATTCGCTGTATGTTATGGCACGTCAGAAATTTAATTGCAATGTTAAATTTCATTATATCAATTAAAATTAATTATTTTTTCGACTACATCAGTATCCATGTTGCAGGTGAATTCTTTTGGCAAGGTAATTTATAAAGAGCATAAATGTGATAATACTTGAAAATATAAATAAAGGTATCCTATCTCTCAAGTTCGAATAAGCTACACATATACATTTAAATACATACAGTATCAGAAATTAGCGAGGATAAACTTCGTAATACAGGTCATGTGACCTGTATTACGATTACAGGCTATGTAGCCTGTAGGTAATATTATACTTTTTCAACAAAGAAGGTTTCATATTTTATTAATTTGTAAAAGAAGGTACTATAATTAAAACTTAATTATATTTACCAAAAGAAGTAATTCGGATAATTCTGGTTCTTAATTCGGATCAGAGTTTTTATTCGAGACATCTAAAGTAGCATAAACTTCATTTATAATTTTCGCATACGTAACATGAAGTTAATAGTATTATTTGACTAACGGATAGTATAATTTTGAACCCATAGTAGCAATTACCGCACCTATCGAACGCCGAACTTAATCGACGTAACAAATGATAACCGTAATTAACGTACACTCATCGATATATTTCTACATTGTATCTGATATGGAAGAATTTATTTTATCGCAAACTGGTAGCAAAATCCCTAGGTAGTATTGAATCGTGCCTGAGTATGATCACAGATGCATTGCTACTACTGAGGACTAGGATATTCGCCTTGTGAGTAAGTATACGGCTGCTACCGCTGCTGGTACGCCAGCTATACGAGCCGGCAACTACGTATCTCCTAAACGACACACAAAATTTTTCGACGAATTTGCCCGCCAATCTGACGCCTTTTGGCCGTCTTGAGTATATTTTTAACCGACTTCAAAAAAGGAGAAGGCTCACAATTCGACTGTATTTTTGTTTTTTACTTCAGAACTTTTTATTGGGTAGACCATTTTTTTTTACGTCGGAAAAAAGCGCACGCACACCCGCCGCCCTAGGGGCCAAACGACGGGTTGTTGGGACTCCAACTACTAACACTACTACACTACACTAACTACTAACACTAAAAAAACGACGGTGTTCCACCTCGCCACCGTATGGCGAAGTCACGGGTACACCAACGGCACGCCACCGCGATTCCGCCGGTCTGACACTATTACAGAGTAATTCTTGACAGACAGACAGATAGACTTAATAGTAAGGTTCCGATGACACATTGATGATGTTCTGTTGCAATGCTTCGAAAGCGGAACCTGAATGGATTAAAACTTTTGAAAATCATATATCTCATTTTGCAGGTCATGCCATTGAATATGGAATCTACGTGGCTTTACGGATAAATATTTAACTTTAAATGGAACGCAATTTTCAACGTGTTTTATTTTCCTGTGGAGAGCTACTTAAAACAGAAAATTTAACGTTGTGGTATTTCCGAATTGCCCATCACATCAATCCCACAATCCCGCTACCAGCAGTGATTAAATCTTGCCTCTCACAGGATTGAAATATCATATATCTCATTTTTTAAATATGTTTGTATTTAAAATAATTATTACTTGTTTTTCCGTGATAGGAAAACATCGTGAAAATAATTTCCCTAGGATCCTTTTGATTTCTAATGTTTTGTTTATTTGTAAATATGAATGAATAAAAATTATGTGTATTTATGCCTCTTAAACCGAAACACAAAAATTGCTTCCCGGAGGGTGTTAAGGGTGGCGGTGGTATCTCTCTGATCGAATTACACATGCTTTATGACCTGGCAAAAGCCAGCCTCTTTTACCTTTTCAAAAGCTAATATCGATGGGTGAAGTACCCATAATCTATTCTGGTTAAAATAAATTGATTAATTTTTTTATAAAGTAACTACTCATTTTCCCACTGTCATTCCCGCGGCCGTATTCTATAAAATTTCCATGTAATTGAAACGCCCAGAGACTTAATATTACCTGACCTAAAAAATTGCACGCGAAATTAGGCGGGAAAATGACTCATTTTAAGTGCCAAATTTATTTCGCAGAGTAGGTACATATTAAATAGTTCTTAACACGTATTTTAAGTATGTTAATATAAACTATACATAAATATGCTTAGTGAATTATTGCGAATTAATTTTAACGAAACTTGATATAATTGACTTCAACAAAATTACTCGTTTATATCCAACATTTATTTTACAATTTGTTTGTTATGTGTGTTAAATAATGTTATTTTTAAATTAAAATAATGGTTAGTCATTTAAAAGGTTTTATAATATGTAATAAATACATTATTGTGATACGTATCTTAATTATGTAAATATAAAAATAAAAAATATACTTTCGATGGTGGATTATAGCATATTTATTTAAACCAAATGTATTGCAATGCATTCCTAGAAAATTGTATAAGTAAATTTTATATGCATTCATAAACTTATTTGCAGCACTATTTATTATTTGAATGAATATGTTCAATTTAACAAATAACAGATAAGTGTCAGCTTTAGGAGGAATGTATAATTTCGACATGTAGCGTTTATATATTTCACAACCTTTTTATTATTTCTAAATTTTTCAGACTTCAGTCTCGTTTTTAGGCAATGCCTCTTCTATATTTAAGCTCTGTTAGACAAGCAAGAATATTTTCGTCCTTAAGTGGAATCAATCGCCCATCGATCTTCGATGAATCATGAAAAGCACTTAAGTGCGGCTTGTAATGACAAAAAGGTTCTTTTTTAGATAGAGTATTATGTTCTGGTATCTTACATAAGTTTTCAATTTTATGAGAAGAATAATGTAACACAACTTTTCCTCCTCCAAATATCACTCGATTTTGTAAGAAACTCTACCTACGCGTTACTGTGGCTCAGACTGGGTAATGCGTATATAGTGATGTATATCCATACAGTGAGCAAAATGGAAATGAACCAGTTTGCACTGTCACGTTGTTACGTCATTCGCATGAAAGCAGCGTCAGCCGCGACATGTCATGCCATTTTGTTTGTTAATATTTTCTTGCGTATTAATTAACTGGTCAAAAATCCATAACTTTAGAGGGATAGATTATTTTTTGTCGAAATGCTTTTAAAGAAAAAAAAATTTAGGGTAGAGACGAACATACAAAATCAGAACGAATTATCATTAAAATGAATAATACATTGGATGAAAGCAAAAACAAGCGTGCTACGAAATGTTTGTAGTTAATGAAATTATGATTGTTTAATATTAGGTAAAAAAATATATTTATAACGATATTATTATAAAGTCAGGTTAGCGTTATAACTTTATAGCATGGATTTCCGCAAAGTAACGCCTGATACTATTAACAATATTATTTGTGTATTTATCAGCCTACCCTACTACACAACACACTACAGGCATACAAACGCAATAGCGTCTCCAAGCCTTTACATATCTAAATACATGTAGACACATATTAGGATACCTGAATCTTAATTATTAATTAATTTTAACAGTATTAATGTTCAAAATATTTAAGTGAACTTTTCAATTGTTTTTCCAGAATCTTTCTAGTTTCCCTAAAAAAACAACATAGTTTACAAATTTTATTGTTGAACTTACTTATATTTTCGATCGTATCTCACAAACTCCAGGTAACGCTTAATGTTCATTAGAATTTCAGCTGACGGTCTGTTATAATGAAAATCAAATTGATAATAAAATTCTCGAATAAAGCACTTGTTCCACCGCAGCCAAATAAATACAACATACACTTTGGTTTCAATAATTAAAATTGATAATTTCATTTATATTTAAAGTTCAAGGATTTGGGTGTAACTAAAACATTATTTTCCGACTTTAAAAAAGGGAGAGGTAATCAAATTGATAGAGAACGTCTTCATTGGTACTGTACCGATTTAAATTTTATACAATTGGAAGAAAAGACTAACTGTAAAGGTATTAAAATAACTAATAATTGGATGGCAAGATAACATAAGTGATTAAATAGATAGATACGTACTTTAAACGCAGATTTTATTTTTATCAAATGTTATTCTCATTTTGTTACTATCAAAAAACAGTTTACCATTTATCCATTTCCAGTAAAGCAGTACCAAGAGGATGTTACGTTTTATGGCAGGATAAATCATGCAGTATTAGGTATGAGGGAATGGGCTTTTATTTTCTCTAGTCCTGCTTCTAATCTCTACTTGCGAACATTTGCCCTAAAAATAATTAGGCAGTAAAGCGAGCATCGTTCACGTCTCTTATTATGCCAGTCCGTTCTTATCTACCGCTGTCAGTGCCCGCTTATTAATTTTCTTCAGAAATTTCGCCTAAGACCTTTCCGACTATCATTTTGCCGGCTAAATATTCTTTTGGTATTTTCGTATTTTCTACATAATACGCCACATCAGCTTTCTACGCAACTGGACTATGTAATGCTGATATATGATGGCGTTGCTCGGTATAATAATAGAAGTTTTATTGTATTTGTAGATTGATAATATTAACATTATCTATCGTAAATATATAGTTCTTAAATAAAACTCATTTCAGAACCAGTACTTCATATGTTACCAGCACCCCTAGACAAATGGCACAAACGATAGTAGAATAGAATAGAATAGAATTCTCAATGTATGGGACTGACATAAGCTTACGATAAGTAATTTCGAACCATTTTAAATTTAGCGCTAGCACACTTCAGTATGTCGAACTGACGTAACGTATTTGACGCTTACGAACGAAACCAAAGACAATATTAATGTCTTTTTTCATAGTGATCAAATAGAATGAGCGTTCGACAACTCGAAGTACGTTTGGCTACCAACTGACGAACGACATCGCTAAAACGTTTACGATTGTCGTTATGGAATAGATATGAAACGATTGCCATTTGTCTAGGCTAGCTGTATATTAATCGAAATATCATAAAACAAATGTGCCTATATAAAGGTTAATAATGAAACAATAAATATTTTTATATTGTAAGTAGCAAGAGCAAAGTAGGTAGATAATAAATGTGCCAATTATCATTTGCTCGTCTATTTTTTTCCAGACGCTTGCTTACTTTTAATATTTTCCTTAATTGATTGCTCTATGTACCGTGTTATTTATTATTATTTTTGATTGTTTTATGTATCATATTTTAGTATGGATTAACGCTTACGAGAATATCACTATCATTTCGTGTAAAAACGCAGTCATATGAAGGTATGAAATATCTAATTTTATCTTGAGTTTTAGACATTTTGAAATTTACGAATTACTACTAATTGCATAAAACTCAAATATAGAAATTTCGTCGGATCTTTTTATCGAATGTTCTTTTTATGTTGATCGTTGAAAAAGAATAGTTTACGTATTTAAATGAAAATTCCACCCACACGTTAGTTGGAAAACGGTAACGAGTGAATTCTAAATGGAGCTCTACTAAGTGCGCAGTTATTTACATGCAGCTAGTTTCTATTCGTATGAAGCAGACATGAAAAATTAAATAGGTCTTCTTCATATTTTATACTTTGTAATGAGTGTCGCGACTGCAGCGTTGAAATGCTTAAAGATTTCAGAAATAGGACGGGGCTGTTTTATACCGCAAAAAGGTTTTATTTTAGAAAGATTAACCTACTCTACCATGCTATACCACTACATCACCATACTTTTTTTTGTGTAAAGGTAGCAAACGGGCATGCAGTCCACCTGATGGTAAGTGGCCACT
>DWNR01003480.1:0-11759 GCA_018250455.1 Polygonus leo | reverse complement strand
ATTAAATCTGTCGGTTAAAAGTTGGTCAAAATCGAGTCCAAAGGAGTCAGTTACAAACAAACAAACAAACAAACATAGATACAAGTGAAGCTAATATAAGCGTGTTAAAAAGTCTTTCATATGAATCAAGTAATTGAATAACATGTTGTGATTTTGAATTTATCGGTGCATTATTCAATGTTTTCCTTTATGGTGGTCAAAGTAATACAGGCTAATTCTACTAACAAACAAATGCGTTAGTAGGGGCGTCAGTAGGGGCTCAGCAGAATAGTTTATGGAAATTGGTATTCTCCTAATTAAAAATCGATCACAGGCCATACTTTTGTTTTATATAGAGATATTTATAAAAATATATTTTTCTTTATTTCATAGTAGAATATCGTAACTGTCTCTACAGAAATACAATTTCAACTGCAAGTACACTGCCCGGCAGACGCAGTATCTTATTTAAATTAGCAGAATTAAGCCATAGGAGCATTGAGATTTGAGACAAACAACCTAACTCATCCCGAGAGACTTGTTTGTGTGGTCATTCACAATGCGTGATTTACTGACACTAAAATAGAACTGGAGTCGCTACATGACGTGACACATCGGCCGATAGCAATGATGCACAAGGGAACTGATTCATTGAGTTATATCGCAATTAAAACGTCTGCTATGTAAATTTAATTCCATGCGAGCATCGAGCCAAAAGGCGACCTATTTGGCAAGTCGCTCTGCCTGCGACGCCAAAGGGTCAAGATCCTACGATATGCTTGTCGGGAGCAGGCATCACTTCACCATCTACGTTCGATTAGCTTAGAATATGACTAACATTTTCTAACTCTTATCCCCTCTTGGACCCATTAATAACTTGCCTACGACACCAGTAGAGCCTGATCCTACGATATGCAAATCAGGAGCAGGCAACGGTCCACCGCGTCGATTCTTAGTAGCACATATTTGTGACCAGTTTCGAATTAACATTTTCTAACACTTAAATGACATGGATTATTATTAATATCCTCCAACATTTCCTCAGTCAACGCTCCACCATCCCTGTTCTTAATAGCAACACATGTGTGATCAGTTTCAGATAGGACTATCATTTTTTGAGGCCTTCTTGGACTCATCAATAACAAGCTTTCCGACGCCAGCAGGGTCTAGCTGTTCACCATGTTCTTTATGAGTTGTAACACATTTGTAACTAACGTCAAATAGGAACATTTTAGGTCTTATATGAAGTAAATTAATACTTATTAACTAATACTTTTATCAACCAGTACATTAAGAGTTATATATTCTATGTTAATCGATGTCTTTGCGGCAGTGGTCACTTACAATCACTTAGCTTGCATGCTGGTTCTCTATTCCAATAGCAAAATAAATTGTATACCACCATCGAGGCATAAGGCGACCTATTTGGCGAACACTATTCCTGCGACGACAACGGGTCAAGATCCTACGATAAGCATGTCGAGAGCAGGCAGCGCTGACAACTTGAAAATTCTCTTTGAATTTTGAAAAGCTTCCTGTCGCAAATAATGAGTTTGGATGGCTGTTGAGAACTTGGAGGCGAAACTTGTAAATGAAATTTGTCACCCAAATTCTTTGACTAAAATTTTTTAGCGTGAATTTTTTTTTGCCAATAGTGGTTTACTCTACCTACGTCGACATTTCCAAAGAAATAGGAATAACTTTTTGAAAATTGATCTACCAAATCTACCAAAGGATATCGTCGAATTTGTCTTGATATCATCCACAGTAACGGTTATGCTATTACATATTACGGCGATCAATTTAAGAACAATTGTTTTTAGGCAATTAAAGTTGGTTGATAATGCTAATTGGTTACTTTTACTACTAAATAGCTACTGCCACCCGAGACATATGCGATAAACTTCGAATAGAGCATTTCTTTTAGTATTAAAAAAATAATAAACAAATACTCACGTCCCACCATAAATGCAATAAAGTTCCACTTTCTTCCCGCGCCACGCTTTCTCGACCCTCCTGGACGTGTACTGTCTGACCGGCGCGTGTTTGTTCGACGTGGGCGATATGCCGGTTTTGATCACCTCCAAGTACACTTTATTGCCCAGCTTGTACTCGTTCCTGAACACCGACTTGGCAGCGCAAGTGTACGCGAAATCGACGCTCGCGTCGTCCCTGGTCACGTTCGAGAACCACAGGTTGCCTTCGGGATCGAGTGTCATACGCGAATTGTTGATGGTCTTCAGCTGGCCTTGATCGCCTTGCAACATCCAGTACACGTTGGGGCTTGGATGACCATCGGGAGGCTCGCAAGTCAGGTTGAAGGGTTGACCCTCCGGAGCCGTGACTATCTGTTGGGGTCCATCGGTATCCTTGAACGAGTTGAGTTCGGCCTTCCTCAAGAACACGGAGTTGGAGGTGGCGGTACCCCACTCGTTGTACGCGAAGCACTGGTACTGTCCCAGGTCCTCGTCGCGCGGCTTGCTCACCACGAGTGTACCGCGGCCGGGCTGCTGTGAGATTCGATTGTCGTAACTCGTGTATTCGAAAGGTTTGCCGTTCTTAATCCATCGGTACCTGTTTGGACAAAAATAACACATTAAATAAATAATCTAATAGCACAATGTTTATAATTTTCAATAGACTTATCTAATATTACCTACATTTTTTATTAAATTTTATTCATCTATACAAAACTTTAAGTTTACGACTTTCTCCCTTTGTCCGACCTTTAATTAAGTATTTCGCTATGAAACATTTACGAACTCCATAATCCTAACACATCAGTCCTAAGGGAGTCTAATAGCGTGCATCAATAAATTAATTACTTTATAACGCGTTTTCTTACGAACATCTAAATGTTCTTTATAAAACAAACATAGCATACGAATATGCTTGAATTTGTCATAAAAAAGCCTGTACGACTTTAAGAACTCATTTCAAAAGACTTTTTCTAGTTCTAAAGACTTTTTTGGGGAAGCACCATTATTACTGATTATTACGAATTGAGTTTAAAAATGTAAATATTCTTGTATTTGAAAAATAAAATAGTGAGAAGTAATTAACTTATTTAATGAAAACGGCTGTACCATTAATAATAATTTCGAGGCGTGTGGGTGTACAATGGCCAGTTACTCAACCAACCTAAATATAACCATTCGGAAGCTCATAACACATGCTCCCTATAATTACAAATGCTGGAACGTTTTATGTCACATGTAATTTTAATGACACGTGTTAATTCGTGTATCACCGTCATCATTTACAATTCAGTTAATTCTTACATTCATTTAAGAGACAAGTTAATTATAGTTGTGACCATAACATATACACATATCTTTGAATCCTTTGTCATATATATATTTTTATTTTTTCGTATAAATCTAGCAAACGAGCATGCAGTCCGTTTATACATGGTCACTGCCGTTCATAGACTTATCATCCCTAATCATTCTAATCATCACTAATCATAATCATCCCTAAGTACGATTGAATCTTACCTAAGTTTGTTCACAGATACGTTGGTCAGGGGTAGCCCTGAGAATTAAGATGTTCGCCTCGTGTAAAAGTATAGCCGGCAACCATGCCTCTCCAAAACGACACACAAGAATTGGATTATGAGTATGGCGGTGCTACCTCCTCGGTTGAACTACACGAGTTCTATCACCTGGCATATATATATGACATGAAAGAAACATAACTTTTGACTACTTTGTCTAAACGTAATATTTAACTTAAAGAAACCCACAACGTGTTTGAAAATATCTTGGCACGCGATACTAAAAGGGCGATGACGCGCTGTAAGGCGTCAACAGAACAAAACAGTATAATGGAGGTCGGCAATTCCCTGCGTGTTCATTTTGCACACGAAAATGAGTCAATTTAATATTTGGGAAACATGCAATCAAAACGTATACAAAAAATACTATTGGAAATACAAATATTTAAAGGCAAAACGGGGCATCTAATAATAAATCATCATCATCATATGGAAAGCAATTTCGAATAAAAAGACGATAAAAATAGTAATGTATGTAATACAAACTCATCCTATACCTTTCGCATTATATGGTACGAAAGTTTCCCCAATAACTACCCCCAGGAGTGCCCTCAAAGGAATCATGAGGGTGCACTATTTCGATGGAAAGCCCTCCGGGTATCTCTCAGAGGCCGGAAACGACGTTGCTCTATAACTACTGTTACCGATTGAAGCGTATATAATGTACCTATAATGACCCTATACATCAGTTCGATATACATATAACTTCTAAAAAAACATACACTACCGAAATAAGAATTTCTAACATAAAGAAATTTATAGCGGAAATGAGTTCAAGACTTCTCTTGTCGTTTCAATAAAATGCAATAATTTATTCCGATCGGAAATCGTTATCGACATTGTAAAAATGGCCAAGCATTGTAAACATGTTTGTACAGAATATGTGAACGAAGTATGATGTCACACAAAAGATGCCCTTAACATTAAAGAAAATGTTACAAAATTTTGTGAAACAAACGTGCTCTATGTCATAATAATTATCCTAAGAAATTATTACTTCATCCAACACATTGTTAAGACGACACTAAACATAAAACATATAACGAATTGAGAACCTCATTTTTAGAAGTCGGTTAAAGTTTATTATTTGAATTATATTGAGTTAGACAGTCCGGATGTATATAATTCAAATAACAAAACTTGTCTATGGTTTCAACCGTTAAATTCTGACAGCTGCGTGATCTAAGATCTGGGCGTCAGAGCTCAACGGCCAAGTGGTCCAAACTATGAGTAAACAACGCGATATTAACGGTGACATAATAATATTTCCGATGTATCCCAGCCCGCGAGATGGTCGCGTTGACTCAGTCAAGGTTGAATCATGAATAATTTATAACTGTTCGTTTGATAATTGTATACTATCTATGTACGACGGCTCCACCCGGCGCCATTTTGGATTTAGACAGCGCTTGCTGAGGTTTATGTTTACAAATTGAATATTTAATAGGATTGATCGATTAATACAAATATAAAGTAATTGGTTTATGATAAAGTTATTTTACGTAAACGTTTTGTCTACTTTATGTATAAATTATGTTTAATTGTTTGGGCACTTTTTAATTGAGACACTTGTAATGGTACTTATAGCCTGTTTCATAATTAGGTGTCCAAAATGTAAACAAAGGTGTTGACCTAGCAATAAAATAGGTTACTAATGGTAGATTCTTATTTTTGAGAATAAAAATTTAATGAGACTACATTAAAATAATAAATCAAATAAATTAAAATGTATTTTAATTTATAATACATATTTTGACTTACTTTCATTTCATACACAATTAATAATAAAACACAAGATTTATGGTAGAAATTTAAATTTGATAATGGTAACACAATCGGGATTCCAAACATTTTTCGTGTTACCTTTTTGACGTGTCGTAGCTGTCTGTAATTTTACGAAATTTTGTATGTAAATGGAAATAATGTTAAAAATAAAATGTTTAACACATCTGTAAATATATCTTGACAATGACGTTTATTTGTTTACATTTTGGATACCTAATTATGAATCAAGCTATAGTATATAGTACCACCTGGTTAAGGTACACACTGCCCAAGTAAGATTTTTAACTCTCCTAGATGTGTAGGTTATGTAACAATATTTTCGATAGTTCCGTTAACGAAAAGAAAGTGATAATTAAATTTTATTACGATCATAACAGTTATGAAGTCAGATGCATGCCTCAGATAGTAATCGATTTCTTAACTTTTCACTTCTTGATAATATTAAACACATTTTACTATGATTCTTAACACATCTGTTTTAAAATATCGAAATTATTATTATTGAAACAAAAACAAAAACCCGACTGCTTAAAAAAGAACTAAAAGAAAAAACAAGTACCATCATCACTGTCACACTACTTATATAAAATTAAACTGAGTAATGTTTAATTTACCATGCTTTGTTTTATTTCATACTTATTTATTCAAATACTGAAATAACTACTATGTATTTTCAAGTTAGTTAAACTTAATACTTTAAGAAGCCGCATGCGGTGATTAACGTTGTTTTGGTAGACCTTTCTGTGCTTCTGTGCCTGTAAAGGGTAATAAAATACTGTATGTCACCGCCTGCAGCACCTTACAGTATTTAGTCAAATTATTTATAGTACCTCCTCCTTTTTTTTAAGTCGGTAGAAAAATCAACCCCCCCCCTTTTCCCAAGTGCGGGCGTCATTTTGAAAATTATTGTAGCCTGTGTCACTGCCACAATTTTGGCGAATCCAACGGCATGTTATATGTCAAAAACCTAGAAGCCGTTTGGACTGTAGGGCATCCCAAAGAAATGGACATACATACATACGTACATACGCTAAAAAAACATTACCCTCCTTCTGACAGTCTGGTAAAAAGAGGATCTTCTTTGAGTGCCAGCATCATACACACGTTGAAATACATTGAAAAGTTTGAATCTCACTCGCAGGTTGTTGTGTACATATGAATCGGCTCGTTAGGCGCTTTCAATACTGTTTCTACTTCCCTATACAACCTGTGAAACCTACAGGTTCCTCTGAATGGCCTGTTTAGTAAGCATGGAATGTTTGTTACAATAATTTTGTTTTTGTAAACATGTAAGTTTGAAATTTGTATTTATATTGTAGTGACTTACATCCTATTTTTGATGATTATTTCTGTTTAATTTTATTCGTTTCAATCTCATAAAATAAGAAATTTGGTCTATCATGCTATCAAATTTTACAAATTTATAAAATATATTATTTATAAACATCTCAATACCTTTTAATTTTTTCCTTCACTCTAAAGCAGGTATCAATTAATTTCTTAAATGCACAGAATTTTGTAAAAGCAGGGATGCCTGATAATCAGACCTCAGTCCCCCTGTCTTTGATACTGGAACTTAAACATTTGTAAGATATTCTTAATATTGTACTACCATTCTTTGAGTTAAATATCACCAGTGCCAAGCTGCCAGCATCACACTCTCGTTGAAACACATTGTAAAGTTAGAACCGCACTCGCAGGTTGTAGTGTACATATGAATCGGCTCGTTACCGCGCGGGGCCGCTCTCCATACTGTTTCTACTTACACATGTTTCTACTTACACATCTATGTTTCTCTGCTTGGTAAGCACTGAAAGTTTTAATAAAATACTTTTGCTACTGTAAATACGTGAGTTTATTTTTTTTTTGATCGGCTCTTACATGAGAATTTTGATGATTATTTCTGGTTTATTATTCACAATCACTAACCAATTAGAGTCCAACCGCTGAACGTGGGGCTTTTCTTATAAATAAAAAGATTTGTGTTACAGTCTATCAAGTTGATCAATATAAGGAAATAATGAACGTTACTCATTTTTGGCCCGCGATGTTTTCTTTCTTGTTTCAGTAAACAATAATTAAATAATAATGAATTCTTATACTCATATAACCTGTAAAAGTCGCGGATACTTAGGATGCGTTCGTGTTACATCCTGGAATTAAATACTAAAATCTTGTCTGTAAGATAATTGCGATTGTAAAAGTGATATCTCTTGTGTACAATCTCTAGAGAACCAAGCTGTCAGCACCACACACTCGTTGGAAACAATTGTAAAGTTAGAACCGCACTCGCAGGTTGTAGTGTACATATGAATCGGCTCGTTACCGCGCGAGGCCGCTCTCAATACTGTTTCTACTTACACATGTAGGTTGCTCTGAATGGCCTGTTTTGTAAGCACTGAATGTTTGATGCAATAGTTTTGCTCCTGTAAGTATTGGAGTTTGAATTCTTTTTAATGTCTCCACCTTTTTTCATTTTTCGTTATTATTTCTAGTTCATGTTCGTCATATCATACCTACTCTGAGAATTGTAAAGATTTAGGTTATAGTCGGTGCTAGCAAATTTTATGTTTTTTTTTTTATATCTATACCTAGCGATAAGGCAGACGGGCTACCTGATGGTAAGTAGTCACCGTCGCCTGGACATTTGCAGCACCAGAGAGACCGCCAATACATTTGGCCAATACATACGGCTTCGGACGAGAGCTCTTTTCGCGCCTTTAATAAATAATTCGAATGAATAAATAATTCGTTCAATTTTTTTCTTAACCTATTAACAGCTTGCGATGTATTCTTTCTTCTTAAAGCAAATAATACTTCATTTCTTATACTCGTAATAGACTATTTCCCCTGTTATAGTGACATCTATAGTGTAAAATCTCATGAATGTCAACCTGCCAGCGTCACACACTCGTTGAAACACATTGTAAAGTTTGACTCGCTCTCGCAGGTTGTTGTGTACATATGAATCGGCTCGTTAGCAATACTGTTTCTACTTACACATGTTGGTTTCTGTGAATAGCCTGTTTTGTAAGCACTGAATGTTTTTACATTAATCTTCTAACATGTAAATTTAAAGTATTTTACATGCTATATTTCATTATTAGGATAAGTTACTGAAGTCATCTGACGGTAAGCGGTCACTACTGTCCGCGGCCATCTATATTCAATTTGGACAAATGAAATGAAATTAAAGGATATGAAATAGAATAGAATGAATTGAAACGATTTTTTTTAATGAAATGAAATTAATTATTGCACAATTATGATAATTATATTTACAGCATAATTAAGAACTTGTTAGTATAGCAATATTGATTGCAAGTTTATCGCGATGACGGTTTAGGGTAACCTAACCCTTACCTCCGTTTCGCAAGGTGTTTTTGCCACGGCGAAGAAACGGTGAAAGAAACCCCATAACATACTATACTCAGATTAAATTGTGTATAATGGTTTTGTGCTGTTATTTATTTTGATCTTTATATAATTATACAATTCCAAATGTTCATTTACGCTATAAAAGCATTTATCGATTATAAAATGTCTTAAGGTTTCTGACGTTTTGTCTAATATTGTATTAAAAATACATAAGTATATTAATATTAATAAAAATGCATAAAAATCAATATAATTTTCCCATGAATCTCATTTCTAATATCCATCCCGTCTTGTGATATGCACTAACATTACTTCGGAATAACTACAGTATTAATATAACACGCTGACTAAATTTCGCGATATTAAATTCCCGTAGTAGAACAAAGCGGGCCGCACAAAGTAACAAGTTTACCAATAAATAATCCTCTGACTAGACGTTTCAAGAAAACGCCGTCCTTACATCTTCGGGGTGTTTACGATAGACGACTAGATATCGTTACGTTATCGAATCGTCTAATATTTTTTTTTGGATGTATATGCAAATAATAGTGCTCATGGATGCTACAAAAAAGACTTTTTGTAGCATTTTTGTAACAAAAAGGCTTTTTTGTAGCATCCATGATGTACTATTATCTGTAAAAGGAGGATTATCCTTTAGCAATGTAGTTAAATATGAATCCACCAATTTGTACTTCGATATATAAGTAACTATTTCTAGTTAGTTTAAACTTAGACTTAATTTATGATAACTTGTTAACGTTTACGGATATGTTTAGGTTCTTTGACTTTTTTTTTGTAGTAGTTACACTATATTTAATGATAGTTCTTTACCCTATTGACCACTGCTGCTTTTTGTTTGAGGAATGTTATAACGTATAGTCGCTTACATGAGACGTAAATTGATTCTCAAAGTTAGCAATGCATGCGGTTGACCCTAGCATGACTATCCAACCATGTGGGTTCTTTTTTAATATGTGCACGAAAAACAGATTCAAATGTTAAATGGGCTTTAGTAAAATTTAAATCACTATTTAAATTTTACTAAAGCCCATTTATCTTATTTCTGAGGAATATGTCCTCTTCTAAAGTTCAGTCTCATCTATGTCATTTGATAAATGAATATCGTTTATTTCATTGATAGTACTAATACTAATATAACAATGTCCACTCTCCTTTATAAAATTCTTTATAAGCGCCACAAAGCTATCGTCATTCATTCAACCAAAACCATTTCGACTAATAATCCCGAATCCACACAAGATTAGCGCGGCGTGCTACCCGTCATAAATCCGTGTCGGATCCGTGATCTTTTCGTTCACTAGAAGCAGATCCGAATACAATAAACATAGTTAATTAATGTTTTCTACAACTGATCTTTCAAATTTCTGGAAAATGTTCTGTTCTGCAGTCCTTAATTTCCAAAAGACACGCACGTCGTGTGATTTCATACATCAATAATGTTTATTTCGCTTCCGATCGACATATAATGATATCAATGGCCACTCGCCTTTATAAAATCCTTTATAAGCGCCATAAAGCTATCGTCATTCATTCAACCAAAACCATTTGGACTAATAATCCCGAATCCACACAAGATTAGCGCGGCGTGCTACCCGTCATAAATCCGTGTCGGATCCGTGATCGTGTCGTGTTTGAAAAGCGGATCCGAATGTTTTATGTTCGGGCCATCCGATAAAGCGTTTATGCTAATTCCCATATACTTTATGTATTACGGATTGGGAATTTATTAGGCTATCTAGAAATTTCGCCGCGGTGTATGGAGATCCGCGCTGATATGTAGAAGGATTCTTTTAGATTTTCGAATGCGTGAATTGAGTCGCCTCGCTTAAATCTTTTGTTCTTTTTGTTTTGGATGAAACATTGTTATTGTCTGATTGTGTATTATACTGTTCTGTTATTTCTGCGTTACTGAATTCTTTTGGATTACAGGGATAATTAATAACTTCTGTTTTTGAAGTGAAAACTTTTATAGTAACGATGGGCCAGGTAAAATGCTTGAAAGCGAGTCAGAGCAGTATTTACGCTTAAAGTATACTTAACGAGTAAACTTCAATCGTGTTAGCTATTTACCAATTATTACATCGTTTTGTTTCTATGCACGACTCACAAGAGCCAATTGAACGCGCTCAGCGGCAGTGCTGCGTCCCAAACCTCACCCTTCGCGTTCTTTCTTTCACATCGATGCGGCGTATCGTATAGTACAGTTCAGCACGTTATCACTTCTATCGACAGTCCCTATGACTGCCAATTAATTTATGTAACTGAAGAAGCAAACGAGCATGATGTCCATCTGATGGTAACTGGTCATATTATCTGTGAATTCTTCAAATAGGACAATTCTCAGGAAAGAGGCTCTTCTTACAAGTGAGTAAGAGATGTTTATAAGAAAATTAATAAATATTCATTATAGAAGAATAAGGAATTTTAAAGTTGCAAATAAGCTATGGAGATTGAACTAATTCAAATCAAATTGTATAATCCAACTAGAAGCGGGATGTGATAGCTTTGGCAGCGCTAATTAAGCGGAGTTATAGCTGATGATGTAGCGCGGTACTTGCTGAATTAGCAAGATAAGACTAGTTTGGATAATACAAACCTTATTAACAAAGAAAATTATGAGTAATTATAATTAGTCCTTAGAAGGGACAGAATATCAGTACCAAATTAAATATTACATACTAGCTGACCCGCGCAACTTCATGTGCGTCATATTAGAGAGAATTCGTCAAATTTTCCCCGTTTTTGTAAAATTTTTCGTTGATATATCTCCTATTAGTCGTTGCGTGATGTTATATAGCCTATATCCTTCCTCAATAAATGGATTATTTAACACAAAAATATTTTTTTCAATTCGAACCAGAAGTTCCTGAGATTAGCGCGATCAAACAAACTCTTCAGCTTTATATTATTAGTACAGAAGCTAGTACATATAATAAAGCTAAAGAGGGTCAAAAGTCTGTACATGGAAGATATTCGAAAAATAGTTGGCTGGAGATACTTGTAATCGATGACAAAACACGTTTCAACAGTTTTTAGATTT
>DWNR01003479.1:0-11760 GCA_018250455.1 Polygonus leo | reverse complement strand
GGCGATAAATAATCTATTGCTTCTTTCTTGTAAGTACGTAATGTATGCACGTCTGTTCATAACGTAATCCTACGCGTTATATTTAGCCCTCGTACCAGACGGTCGATTTTGAAGAATACAAATTTTCGCAGATCGAGATTAGAGAATCCAGTTGGGATAAACATTTAGCGTTTAATTTACCCGTCCTGTTTAATTGTCGATTGTATTGTTTTGACGAGCATTCAGCAGTGGAATGATTTAGAATATGACTTGGAAACTGTGGATCGATATAAATAGATTTCTAGGTGTTTTAGTAGCTATTTACGGAGCGCAGTGTTGTTTAGATTGCAATTGTTGTATTGAAGCGTTGTGATTAGCGCAATTGCCACCCAGCCGCTAATTGACGTTCAGAGGTCCGACTTGTGGCGAAACAACTTATCGTTTTAGTTATGTAATAACTATTCTTTTGAGGTTGAAGTTTTTCTATTAATTAGCAAACTATAATTTATTAATTTGTTGCTGGAGATAATGGAGGCCTAATATTTATTTTATGTAAAGATTTGGGTGTATGTATGCAAAGGCTGTTTGTATTTTTATATTAGTCACAGTATTTCAAATAAAATTTTGCCAACCATATAATTTCCAATGTATATATATTACGGTCTTACATAGAATTTGCTTACCATATTGCTCATATCTGAACTCGATAATAGATAGCAATTTCCCTTGAGGTCTAAGTTGCGGCTCGAGCAACTATGTATACCGTACCACATCCTTCAAATCAGAACACAGCACCATATTGGTGATCTAAGGGAGCGGTTGTCTTTTCAGTTACTGTTTATCTTCAGGCGATAAAACTGGGTAAAATTTATTTGCAGAGGAAAAATATTTTACATTTTGTAAGCAACTTCATCGCAAAAAGAGGTCCTATTGTTTGCGAGAGCCAAGTTTCCTGAGACGCAAGTTTGTTTTAATTATCCCCGCAAATATTTGCCTTGGTACAGCTGTTGGCGCTTATCTCATTCTTATCTGTCAAACCTCAGTCAATGCTATGAGGCACGGGCCATGAAAGGGTGCTTATAATAAGTAAAACTGACATTTTTTAAATAAATTTTCATTAGTTACTTACCTTTGTTAGGTATATTAAACACGAAGGTCCTAAACCTTCGTGTTTAATTTCGCGATATTATAGCTTGAATAAAATGTACACTTTAAGCTCTAATATTAAAGTTTAATATGTCAGAAAATAGACATGGCTAACATGAAGATGCGTGTAACTAAAATCACTTTCAAACTACTACGGACATGTTGGAATCGCTCGTAAATCGTAGGGGTTTTATAGAGATGCAATAGCTAAAGAGGGCATAATAACAAATTATACGTAGGTAGATAACGACCGAGATTTCAGTGCTTAATAGTTACGGTTTAATTTTATTTTTAGCACCGGTTAACTATAATGAGATATTGATAGGTACATTCAGCTAATTTAAAAGTTCTGTTTTGGTATCATTATTTCAATTATAGGGAGCGGCTTGAGCCGCCTACCAGAATAAGATTAATTTATCTTATTAGCCACTATCATTCACATTTTTTCCTTTGAAATTTAATGAAAATAAACATCTATGCATATGTGTAACAGCAACTCATATGGCAGTGTATCGACTTTTGAAGTGAGGTCATATTCCATTTTAAAGTATTTACTGTATCCCTTGGGTTGCAGTTCATTATATACGTTGAAGGTATGCGGCAAAGAATTTTAGATAACGTAACATTGATTGGATTCTTTCCGCACACTCGTACTTTAGCATTATTTCTTTGGTCTATGGTGCACATATCAAATATTATTTATTTATCGCGCTCGTTATATTTACGCAGCTTCCATCATGCAGGTAAGATAATAGTGTCGAAACTGCAATGTTTATTTGGTTCAAAGTGTTCTCAATTTCGTGTGTTAGCATTGATGGCTATTGGTAATTTATGACTGTTAATACAAACGTTTACTTCCTTGATTTCGCAAGGCAATATGGATCGTTTGCCTTTGAAACATATGTGCAGTAGGTATATCACAAATTTGTGCGTTAGATGTATGGTTTGCCATATGGAACGCTTCTTTCGCAAAATATACTAACTCGTTACTACCGTGTTGTTGAGCGAAATGTCTAGATAAAATCACTTATAATGGTGTGTTCTGCGCGCGTAACACGATTGCAGATGCCTCACAGACTTATCATGAAACTTTATCTACACAAATACTTGTTAGTTATAAAATATATTTAAAACTATATTCTGTCTACGGCTCTTTCGCGTTAACGGCTTTATCAATTCGGCCTTCTACATTTTAAATTCGTGAAATTTTCAGGGTCAAAGGTCTATTTCAGTTTTTCTTAGTTGCAGATGATTCTTTAAGTTCTAGTAGCAACCGATTCTATTCTTGTTTAATATGGAGTTGGCCTAAATCTAAATGACTCGACGGAAGCCAGCATTTTTACCATGTATACATTCTCCTTTGCCACTCTTATGACATGAAAATACTTTTACATTTTAATTTGTATAGATAGAAAGTAGATGAAAAGATAGCTTAAAGCTAGTCAGGAATAACCTTCAAAGTAAAGGGGCAAGAGACATAAGTGGCTATAAAAATCAGGCAGGTCCGATGCTCGGCGTGTCGATCGGCACTTAAATCTTACACCCAATAAATGTGCACCTCGAAACGGCACACACCCATAATTGGTCGTGGTGCACTCGATTCCACTCGCAAACGAGAGCGATCTCAGCGGACATGCTTTTTACGATTCTCATTGGTCCTGTTTAATGATGTGTGACCGCTCGATATCGAGAACAATGAGCTTGTAATTGGATTTTTACAGCGTCGAAAATTACAACGAACGAACCAGTGTTTCTACATTAGGTATTGTAGGTAGTCGGTGGGGCTGTTTCGGTAAATAACGATGCGATGGACTTAAATGGATATGTTAATTTTAAAAACAAAACCACATTTTGTTCTGGGAATTAAATGACGCTTATAGACCAGGTGGTTTAAAATTTTTAGATACCTACTTAGGCATAATAAAGTATTAGTCAGTCTGTCAACTGTAAACCATTTCAGACTGCCAAATTGTAAGTATACGTACATGTCACTGCGGTTTAAATTATTTAACAGAAAATTGATTATATTTTTAAACTAGGTAAATTTTAGGCTGCTCCGGCAGTGTAGACTATTATTTATAAATAATGAAAATGCAAATAAGTGAAATCGCTAAAATGCACTTAGATCACTGTGGTGTTAGCAGCCTCATTTATTTGCGCATTTTGCTGAAAATATGATATGTGTAAGGAGCGTGTATTGGCGGCGCGGGCGCAGGCGCCGCGGGACGCCTCGGCCCCGCGCACCGCTCGCCCGCACCCCTGTCGCCCTCACCTTTATTTATATTTATTTACCTTCCCTTCATTCACCGAAGGGCCGCCCTTTCGGCCCTTTTTGTCATACCCGATACAAATATTGTGAAAGGGCTTGCGGTTGGAGTGAATTTATTGTGCTACAATTTGATGTTCCGAGTCCGGCGATGAAAAAAAGGTTTTGTGAAAATATGAGCAGCTGAGCTTACGTACATTAACTCGGCGGTCGTAAATCACAATTGTTTCATTACACCACATTTTTTTCAGAAATTAAATGTTCATAACTTTTTGTGGATTGTTGTATTAAAAGACTTAGCCAGCTTAAAGTAGGTACTATTGAGGCTTGATGGATGCATGAAGATTCTATCTAATACATACCTAATAAATGATACTATGATACTAATAGAAACGGATAATTTACTACTAATTTTATTGATCAATAAATGTACCTGTCTACTTTGTAACTTTGAAAGTTAAATGATAAATCAGTAAGTAAAATTCAGATATGATTTTATTTATTTAATACGTAGCTCCGCCTTATTATTTATTATCCTTGCCCCACAAGGAAACAATGCAAAGATAAATCGCTACAAATCGTGGAGGCTAAAGATCAAATCTTCACCCCATTTGAACGTAGAGACACGGCGACGTCCATGTGCATCAGTTATCATGATAAATGACGTATTTATTTATCCGACGAGCCTAAATAGCTATGGTAATATTGGTCGTACAAGAGCACAAAAGGTAACAAAACACAAAAGTTGAAAAAGGTAAACCGCGCTATTTACAAAGTGGCTAGCGAGGACCACACAGCCACAATCGAGCCGCGCGTGCGACTCCGCCGCTTCACAATAAAAAAATCATTCCCAACATAGATCTTTTTTTGTTTATAGATCTCGCATTTTGGTGGTGTGATTTGTGACGTTCGGAAATGTTAATAGCACGTCCGATTGATATCCTTTCTATTCCGTTTAGCCATTGTTCGAGCTGGTTAGCCGTTTTGATAAGATTTAATCGGTTTGATAGATGCTTTATCTTTGAGTTAGAATGATAGGATATCGTGCGCTTGTCCATTTTCAGAGGAAATCGCAGTTGTTTTGTTTCTCGAAAACCGATTCGTCGAGCGAAGTGACACAGTTTATTACGAGAACATATTGTAAGCCCGGTAAGCGGGTGCGGATTCCCGTAAAAACGCAAATTGTTTAGTACTTACGTTGTAGCGCGCGGGTGGTGTTTATGCGATCGACGGAGGCGCCGACGGACGAAGAACACGCGCGCAGTCTTTGACACCGCGCTTATCCTACCACTGACCTGAGTTATTTCAGAGCACCAACCGTCGCGTATCATTATTGCTTCCTATTTGCTCTGTTTGGGCCTGTTTCAAATATTAAGATGAAGTATACAAATGTCGAGAAATCTAAAATTAAGTTGTTATTTTTAAAACAATGCCACTTAAACAATATTTTGCCATATCTTCGTATAGACAGAAGTAATCTATACTGTGACAAATAAATGATCACAGATGTGTTCTTCAAATTTCAAAATAAACTCGAACGATGCTTGGCAAAAATGATCTAATTACGAATCGATGTAACATTTCGTATGCGCTTGCAATGTTTAAGATGCCGCTATTAAAACAGTTTGGTTATACAAATAATGATCGTATTATTTTAGGTAGGTATGCGGTTGCATCAACACCTCCGATCATTACCCGTGGAAGTTCATATGTACATGTTATTAGTTGCCTTTACATAAGTACACACACTACTTTAGGGTACGTCTAATTGAACGTAGGCGCGGCGGCAGCCTAACCTAATTTACATTAATGCAAACGAGGAGCATTGTTCAGGTGTGAAACACCAGTGTCAACACGAGGCCTCTACTCAAATAGTTTATTAGCTCCACCCAGCGCTGCTCTGGCGGACGGACCTTTGTTACATTGACAACCCTTTACAAGACACGCATACTTAACGCTTAAATATTACTATTCAAGATACCGCACCAAACATAAATAGAATTAGGTATGTGTGCCCGGCAAACATCATATTTTAATGTAACGTCGTGTAGCAAGTTACTATGGATAGAATTTTTCAGAATGGCATATTCGTTTGAATGTCAATAGTTTCAGTGTGTGGGAATCAAAAAAAATTAGTTTCCTTTTTACACTTCTAGGAAGTTATAGCGTAAGTAGTTGTACTAAATATCCTACTAATTAGCCAATGGTTTCTAGGATAGTAGCTATATTTGCTGCTTCTTACAGGCCACAGAGAGATTTTTACTATAATTCGTAACCGTATAAGAATATCCACGCTACTAGGATTTCAGTACGTATATTTGTATATGTGAAGAATTGGTGATATCCAGAACATTGAGGTCGTTGACGTTGAGAGCCGCAGGTTGCGGTTGCCTGAAACACAAGATCGTAGCGGTCGCCTCTTGATCTCCCCTCTTCGAATATTAAACTTAATTATCGCTAATTAATCTATAATTAAAAGATTAAAGAAGAACTTCTATGAGTATATTAATTGTACATGTACCTAATTCACCTGACAAACTGTTTAACATCTGATTAAAAAGAATAAAAGATTAATTTTTCAATAAAGACGTGGACTATTTTGCAATTTTATAACTTACTTTATACTTATAAATGAACCTTGATTGAATGAGATTGACGCAAAAAGTTGTCAATTCACATTTACTGGATGAATATATACAATATGTACTTGTCAATAAAATTCCTACGAGTACCAGTTTTTAACTGCATTCATATACTGATGTCGTTGACATACAGCCGATGATTCTAAAAAACCAGCATATAAAAATCCACATGCGACAATTTTAATTGAATCAGATGCCACCGCGTATGACGTCACTTTGAAGACAATGGTCGATCATAAATTAAAATGACAATCTGCCACCTCGGAAATTAATCTCCGCGTGTCCAGTGCCATGTATATCTCGGGGGCCGTTCGTAAACATATAAAAAATTACCGATTGAGACTTTGTCGTGCGGCAAAGTGCATTCTTGTGTAAGTTTTTCGAAGTCAATTCGCGGGAACGTGCGAATGTTGGGCTCGTCCACGTTATTAACCATCGTTTCAATGCACTATTATGACTCCTTATGAATCATATTTTGTTTTGGGATGAGATTTGTAATCAGATTCACGAACATCATTTGTTAACTGTGGGTTACCGATGGCGAGCAAATGTTTGGTTGTCTCGTGTCTTTGGTTGACACTTCAGGGAATGAATGCTTATTCTTATAATCTTTTGTATTTTACAAGACTGTATTTATTGCTTTTAATATTTACCAATGCTAAACGAATAACTTGTTTACAATTTCCTTGAAGGTCGATGGAACTATCGCTAGATGATAGATCCCGTATATTGATCGTCTGGGGCGGTACCATCGCCACACCAATTTCTGCCGCCTCAGGTGGACTGCATGGTCATACGCTACATCTATACAATACAAACAAATAGGACTTGATGTAGAAGACATTTGAATCCTTTATCTGTCGAATGTTTATTGTTTAGGCTTCGTTGGAAGATCTGGTCTGGCAAACCGTTGACACGACTGCCCGTTCCTATTGAAAAGCCCGGTGTGGGCGCCGCTCGTGATTCAATTGTTTACTTTATTACGACCATCAATTTGTATTCACCCATATGGTTCGTTTACACCGGTATCTCAGATTTTATATTCGTAAGGTGAATAATGTGTTTTGTTAGCAAGCATGGAATATAATTCTCATGTGGATCGTAACATTCTTTGGATTCCGCTCTATTTAATTTGTATACTATTATGACGATATTTATAGGCATAAAATAATGTTATGGACTCTGGATAAGTTCATGTGCATTAGTCATCGAATAATCTGTCTATTATTCCTGAAAATGTCCTTTTTTAGATATAGGCCTCTTCTAGAATGAGAGTATTTATTATGGGGATGTCCATGCTCCATGGGTGCTAGCTGTTTTTTAGTGCTACAGAAAAATTATATTCCTAGAAAAGTATATAATAAATTTAAATTTTGTAATAGCACTGCATATTTGTGTAGTTATAGGCACGTAGGTATGTGGTATTAAAGTAATGGTAAAAACGTCTCCCATTATCTAACTGTTCATTCAACTTCTGATAAAAATAGTTTTTTACAAAACAACTTCTGCTAGTAGAGTTGCAGTTGAGTCACTTAAACAATCTACTCGTTTTTCCCGTGACGTGTACAAACTAACAGCCATTTAAACACCGACGTCGATCTCGGATTCCAGCAGTCTCCACAAACACCGCGAATACTGACCACTTGTAAACATCACCACCGGCATAAGCATTTACATTCGTGAACTCGAATCGAAATTTAATTACGTAAACATTTATGTTTCTAATAAAATGGTCGGGGCTGAGATGAAACGGAAAACCCATGGCCCATTTCGGGTTATAATAATGGGTACTCATCGTATACTACATGTTTAAAGTCGAAGAAAATCCGAAGAGATTTTAAGACACTAAATTTTTTGAATGTTTATTTGTACGTTCTTAGAATAATGTCAATATATTGTGGTAATTGAGGTCACTTCCGTTTTAAAACCAGAAGCACAGGTTAAGCAACTACCTATGTAGCTCACTTACCACTATTAGATTGATACTAGATTGATGGCACTGCCGTAACATCACGTTTCTCAACTAATATGGGCAATCAGGTCCTTATAATTCGATTATCACATTAGGTAACGGCGACAAGATTATTACCTTAATATTTGTATTAAGGTAATAAGCTTGCATGTAATATAGTACCTCATTATGAAGTTAACTAGCTAGGTAGATGGTACTATCTAACTAAGATTTATACACACAGTATAAAGTGACAACAATGCATTAATTTTATTGATGTTTAGCTTAACACAATATGACAGGACTTGATAGTGCTAAGAACATGAATAGCTTGTAGCTACGCGCGAAGGTTTATCGCGAACGATAATGTTCAAGTCAAACCACCCTTGGATTAGTGACAACTTTCAATTTAATTTTCATGAACGTATCAGAGGGAGTTCGAATTGGGCGATCAAAAATATATTCACCTACCTAAGGCCAAACTAAGTCTAGATCTTTCAAATGTGCTTATAAAGTAATGTTTTACTGTACGGAAATGTTTTGAAGTATTTCATGCAAGACATACTTAACTTTTGCTACATCGGTCTACGCATACATGAAACTATAAGAAAATGTATATTTTTTCACTAAATATGAGAATAGTAACAGTCCAATTTAAAATGTATTGTATGACATAACAATGTGCCTACCTACTTATATAACAAGTGGTAAATAAACAATACAATTGATAAGGAATGACAATCTTGTAATTGACTAGGAATGCAATCTTTAAGTGGATTGAACGACGATGGTAAATAAAGGTCTGTCCTCAAATCGTGGGCTTTAAACAAGCCGCGTGTTATTGTTTTATATTATATGTTTAGTTTTCATTTTTATTACGTTGACACTTTTTGATATTGTAGTGGAAGTAACCAATTAGTTGTTTTTTGGTTAGGTATAGATATCTAGCTTTAAACGACTTAAATAACTAATACTTCAGTTTAAACTAAAATAAATAGTGCTTTAAATGTAGTCTACACTAATGTTAGTGCTTTTTAATTGGTCAATATTACTATCATTATTTAAAATATTTTTTCGCTTCACTTTATACAAAGCTACAATTTGACGTAAAATAAAAAAGGTATAATTCAAATTTAACTTTATTACTTCTAACGTCAATTAGGTCAGGGATATTTATGGTTAAACACATTTCTGGCTGTTTGACGTGGTTTCACTTGTTTTAAAAATGAATGTATTTGTTTAGAAAAGATTTCATGAGCATGTAATTGGTTAGTTTACGAGATTATTGTTTATATGAAGTGGCGGACTGGCAGTGAAGCGAGTTATCGAGCAATATAACATGCTTGGTTGATGTAGGATTAATGCTTGATGCAATTTCGTAGCACTCAACTAACGTCAACAACAAGTACGATCTACGTTTGTTTGGAAAACCATTTTTGTTTTCAAACGCGTCAATTTCAGTCGCTGTAAGCACTGAAGCTATTACACAAGAAATGCGCTGGAAAATTTTGGGATTGCTAAGGTATAAGCAATTGTAATATGTGAGTTGAAATATGGATCGAACTGCGGTCGCGGCCCGACCGCGTATGAAATTTCTCACGAGGCTTACTTTTTCATGTCACTTACTTATGCGTATTGATTTCACTCCTGTAAACAATATAACTTGTTATATAATACCTTGTGAAAATTAAGGCATTAGGTCAGTAAAATAAATGGTCACATAATATAATAATACATTTATTTATTTTTATTACATAATTTATTACATAACAGAAGTATAATTTTGTCATTATAGCTGTGATGTCGATGGTATAATATGAAATTAATGGTTATAGCTTGATAGCATGAAGTATTCAGACATTTAGATACTATTCGTGGCTTTTTATTTTTTTGACTATTTTTTTAAAGTACTTAAATAGATTTTCTTTTAGTGATTTTCCCGACGGGTTCCCGTAAACCACGGTGCGTGGAAACTCTTACGAAATTATTCTTCTGAATGTTCAGAGATGTTGCCTGCTTTTTACTATGGCGGCTATGACACACGACATATGGGACAGTTAGTGTCCCATCTGTCGTGTGTTTTATTTTTATAAAAAATAATTAGGAAAATAAATCGTCAGAGAAGTGGAGAACTTATGCGTATAATTTTTGAGGATTTCCCTCAATTTTCCGGAGATTTCCCAGCGACAGGAAATCTTTATAGGCGTATAAATAAAACAAGAATTTTCAAAATCGGTCCACACTTGACGGAGATCCTAATAAACATACAAAAAGTATACATATGCACGAATATACAACTTTTTTGAAGTCGGTTAAAAGCATAGCTTGACGCCAAAGTCGTTATACTGACAAATATTGGACGCTTTACCCGATTTATCGTAAAAACGTTGTACTGAAACCGGTTTAAATGCTATATTAATATGACTAGTTTTTTCTTATTATTATGTAGTGTTATTTAAGTAAGCGGACCTGACGGTACCGACGTTATTTGGTCTAGCTGCGATTGTTCAGAGAAGAACAATGCTCTACACGGCCGGCGATTAATAAACTAATGGGTTTAATTGTTACTCGGAGGCGACCAGTATATTCTCGACGTTATTTTGACTAAGAGTGATCGACTTCGTGCTCTCGATAAGGCACAATTCCTTTTCTTGGTCACATTGTTATTTAAACTACCCTGGAGACTTCCGTCTTTACAAAGATGTTATCAAATTGTTCAGTAGCCATGAGACAATTTATTTATGCTATTTTTATACCTTTTAGTCACGTTTTGACTTCACGATTTGCAACAAATAAATTGGGCTGCAAAGAAAGTATATTGTTCCATGATTGGTACTGTAGATAAGATAGTAGAAGTAAATGAGTGTATAACATTATTATATTAAAAATGTAACAATTTATATATAACTTTAAATATTACTAAGGTAGCTACTACATACAACTAATTATAACCTGTACTATATAGAAAAAAATAACGAATATAAATAGATGTGGCGAATAGTATTGATTACAGACATGCCGTTTGTATTTATTACGTTGGATTGTAAATAGAGAGCTCGAATTATTATAAATATAAGGCAGTTTCTTTAATTATGTAGATAAGTCAAAAATAATGTTACTACCTACGCTGGTTTAAAGCCATTTGGGATATAGTTAGAGGCAGATATATACGGGGAGGTTTCATGACACTATCTGTTTTGCATACATTCAAATTTTTCCATAGGTATAATTGTCCACAGATTGTGATATATGATATCTAAATACAATTTTTAGACTGATAAAAATAAAAACAATAATAAATATAATTTATAGGTCGCCTTAATTAGCATTTTAGACGAACTTTAAGGTTACATTATATGGTGATTTTTTATAGTATTCTGGTATTTTCCTTTGTGTTTGTGTCGTGTAATGTTGTTGTCCAATGAGACATAATACATAGTTATTGGTCATTGTTTAATACAACAACAGACGCACCGGTCATGACCATTAAAATACGCGATGCGTTGACCTGGATTCTTTCCGATGTCTGTAAATGTCGTCCGCTTGTATTGTTCAAGCTTGACCATTGATATAACTTTAGTTATTAATTTTTAGAACCGTTTAAATAAGGCTTGGTTATACTTGAACAAGTATAACATTCGAAATACACATTTAACCAAGTTTTTTTTTTTTTTTATTGTGTCAAGGTAGCAAACGAGTATGCAGTCCACCTGATGGTAAGTGGCCACTGCCGCCCATGGACTTCAGTAACCAACCTTAAGTACGATTGAGTCATA